>PVJN01003776.1:0-97257 GCA_004026805.1 Lasiurus borealis | reverse complement strand
TTCTGCATCAATTGATATGACTATGTGATTTTTATCTCTCAATTTGTTTATGTGATGTATCACATTTATTGATTTGCGGATATTGAACCATCCCTGCATTCCTGGGATGAATCCTGCTTGGTCATGGTGTATGATCTTTCTGATGTACTTCTGGATCCGATTTGCTAAAATTTTGTTGAGGATTTTGGCATCTATGTTCCTGAGAGATATTGGCCTATAATTCTCTTTCATTGTGTTGTCTTTATCTGGTTTTGGTATTAGGGTGATGCTGGCTTCATAGAAGGTGTTTGGAAGTGTTCCTTCTTCTTGAATGTTTTTGAATAGTCTAAGGAGGATAGGTTTTAATTCTTCCTTGAATGTTTGGTAAAACTCTCCTGTGTAGCCATCTAGTCCCGGGCTTTTATTTGCTGAAAGCTTTTAAAATATATTTTATTGATTTTTTTTTACAGAGAGGGGAATGGAGAGGGACAGAGATTTAGAAACATTGCGCATCCACCACTGGGGATGTGCCCCCAACCAAGGTATATTCCCTTGATCAGAATCAAACCTGGAAAACTTGAGTCTAGAGGCCAATGCTCTATCCACTGAGCCAAACTTGTTAGGACTCATTGTTGTTTTGAGTTGAATTTCTCTGATGATTAGTGATTTTGAGCACATTTTTATATTTCTCTTGGCTTTCCTTATGACCTCTTTCAAACAGTTGCCCATTTTTTCATTGGGTTGTTTATTTTCCTTTTGTTAAGTTGTATGAGTTCCCTGTAAATGTTGGTGATTAAACCCTTATCAGTGATTATATTGGCAAATATGTTCTCCCATGCAGTGGGCTTTCTTGTTTTCTTTGACTGTACAAAAACTTTTTATTTTGATGTAGTCTCATTTGTTTATTTTCTCTAGTTTCCATTGCTCTAGGAGCTGTAAAAGTGAAGAAAATGCTTCCGCATATGTCTGAGATGGTGCTTTTGGATTCCTCTAGTATTTGTATAGTTTTCCCTTACATTTAAGTCTTTTATCCACTTTAAGTTTGTTTTTGTGTATGTTGTAACGTGGTAGTCTAGTTTCTTTTTTTCTTCTTGCAGATATCTGTCCAATTTTCTCAAAACCATTTATTGAAGAAACTGTCTTGACTCCATTGTATATTCTTGCTTCCTTTGTCAAATATTAATTGAGCATAGTGGTTTGGGTTGGTTTCTGGGTTATCTATTAATTGAGCATAGTGGTTTGGGTTGGTTTCTGGGTTCTCTGTTCTATTCCATTGATCTATATGTCTGTTCTTGTGTCAGTATCAGTTTTCCCTGATGAATATAGATGCTAAAATCCTCGACAAAATTCCAGCAAACTGGATCCAGCATCACATTAGAAAGATTATACATAATGACCAAGTAGGTTTTATTCCAGAGATGCAAGGATGATACAATATCTGCACATTAATAAACGTGATACATCATATAAATAAATTGAAAAAGAAAAATCACATAATCATATCAATTGATGCAGAAAAGTCATTTGACAAAGTGCAACAACCTTTTCTGATGAAACCACTCAGTGAAGTGGGAATAGAAGAATCATACCTCAGCATAATAAAAGCCTTATATGACAAAATTACAGCCAAAGTCATACTCAATGGGAAAAAACTAAAACCTTAAGAACAGGAACAAGACAGGAATGCCCGCTTTCACCACTTCTGTTCAACATAGTACTAGGAGTGCTAGCTAATGCAATCAGACAAGAGGAAGAAACAAAAGCCATCCAAGTTGGAAAAGAAGTAAAACTGTCATTATTCACAGATTACATAATACTGTACATAGAAAACATTAAAGACTCCATAAAAATTATTAGACTTAATAAATAAATTCAGAAATGTAGCAGGATACAAAATTAATGTAAAAAATTGATGGCATTCTTATACACCAACAGTGAACTTATAGAAAGAAAGATTAAAAACACAATTCCATTTACCATTGCACACACACAATAAACTTAACTAAGGAGGTAAAAGACCTATACTCAGAAAACTACCGAACATTGAAAAAAGAGATAGAGGAAGACATAAACACATAGAAGAACATACCATGTTCATGGATTAGTAGAATCAACATCATTAAAATGTCCATACTACCCAAAGTCATCTTTATATTCAATGCATTCCCCCACGAAAATACCAATTGCATATTTTACAGACTTACAACAAACTTTCCAAAAATTCATCTGGAATAAAAAAAAAAGACTCCAAATAGCTGCAGTGATCCTTTAAAAGAATAACAAAGTAGGAGAGGTCTCAATAGGAGGTATCAAGCTGTATTACAAAGCCACTGTTCTCAAATATTCAGTAATTTTCATTGCTTGGTGGCTTATTTCTTTTTATCCTGTCTAATAAAATATAATATGAAAATTAACTGTCACTTTGTCACAAAGATGGCAGTGTCAATAGCGGCCAGGTAGCTGGACGCTGGCTGTGGCACCCCAGTGACGGGCTCCAACGTCTTGCACACCTCGGCCCATGGAAGAAGGTAGGGCAGGCGGGCAGGGCTCTGGCCAGAGGCCAGCTGGGGCATCCCATCATTGCAGGCCAGGATGAGGGACCCCCTCCCCATGCACAAATTTCATGCACTGGGCCTCTAGTTGTTAAATAATATCCTATAGTTTGGATATAAAACATTATCCTTATTCTACACCTATTGAAGGACATCTTGATTGCTGTGAAGTTTTAGTAATTATAAATAAAGCTCATATAAACACATATATGAAGGTTTTGTGTGTACATAAATTTTCAGCTCATTTGGATAAATATAAAGGTGCACAATTACTGGTAACATTATGTTTAAGTTTTTAAAATCTTTCAAGCTATCTGCCAAATTGTCTGTCTCATTTTTCAGTCCCACCAACAATGAGTTCCTGTTGCTGCATATTCTCACCAGCATTTGGCATTGTCCATGCTTTGGATTTTTGCCATACTAATAGGTACATCTATTTTATAGTGGTACCTCATTGCTGCTTTTTAAATAGTTGTCATGTTCTCATTTTCATTTACTTCAAGGTATATATTTTTTCTTTTTTTAAATAAATCTTTGTTGTTCAATTTATTACAGACGTTCCTCTCCCCCCCTCCATAGCTCCCCTGCACCTGATTCCCCTCCCACCATCCCATGCCCTTACCCCCTCCACTGTCCTCATCCATAGCTGTCAGATTTTTGTCCAATCTCTTCTTGCACCCCTCACACTCCTTTCCCCCTGAGAATTGTCAGTCCATTCCCTTTCTATGCCCTTGATTCTATTATATTCACCAGTTTATTCTGTTCATCCGATTTTTTATTCACTTGATACTGGATACTCTTGGTGCATCCCTCTGTGTGCTGGGTACACAGTCTTTTTTTAAAATATATTTTATTTATTTTTTACAGAGAGGAAGGGAAAAGGATAGAGAGTTAGAAACATCGATGAGAGAGAGAGACATTGATCAGCCACCTCCTGCATGCCCCCCACTGGGGATGCGCCCACAACCAAGATACATGCCCTTGACCGGAATCAAACCCGGGACCATTCAGTTTGCAGGCCGATGCTCCATCCACTGAGTCAAACCGGTTTCAGCTGGGTACACAGTCTTGTTGTAGTTAAGCCTTGACTGCTATTGATACACTGGGAGGAATTGACCTCCAGGCCAATTGACTATGAGGATTAGCTGTGTCTATTAATGGAAGAACTGTTGTGCTAGAGAGATTCTTATGGGGCAGGACTTGCTTCAGTGGGGCTTTGGTGCCCACCAAGTCTGCCTCTTGAGTGTGTCACTTATGTATGTGAGGAGTTGAAATTTGGTGTTGTCTCACACTCAGCTCTCAGTACACTGGCTCCTGGATCTCCAAGGAGGTGCAAGTCAGCTAGTGTGTGAGGCCACCCAGCAGGAGCTACAGGAATCTCTGCAGACTTCTCCTCTTTGCTTGGAGTTTGGAAGTTTTGGAGTTGTCTGACCCAGTTCCAATTTGTTAGGTTAAGCTGCTAGAGTGCAGGCCATTCATATGCAAAAGCTGCTGCACACAGCTAGGTGGGTTTGTAAATTGGATGGGGCAGAGTCTCAGGGAATCACTAGGCTAGGGCATGGCAAACAGTGCTAGCTGCCAGTCAGCCCTCTCTGCAGAGTTCAGTTCTGTCCTGCATCCTGTGCCCCAGTGCAGTAAACAATGATTCCTGTGCACAGCTCTGTGAGAAGGCCACCTTCTCTTTCCAACCCAATTGCCGAAAGTCCAGTTTCTACCTGTATGAGACTGGGTCCCCAGAATCTTGTGGGGAAACTGGAGTTCAGAGCAATTGAAAACTTGTAACTTCCTCCCAACTGAAAACAAACAAACAAAAACAAAACAGCACAAGCCAGCCGGATTCGTGCTCATCTTTTGTTTTTCTGAGCCTCTGCATGTCCTACCAGATCTCAATCCACTTTTTTCTTTTCTTCTAGTTATAGAACTTCCACTCTGCCAGCTTTCTTGTGGTTCTGGGGGATAGTCATTTCTTCTTTTAGTTGTAGTTTTGGTGTGGTTGTGAGAGGCAGCATGTACAGGTATATACCTTATGCCACTATCTTGGTTCTCTCTCAAGGTATCTTTTTATTATTCCTTGATTTCATTATTAAACCATTCATTGTTCATTCACCTGTTACTTAACCTCCATATCTTCATGTGTTTTTCAGTTTTGTTGTTATGACTGATTTCTAGATTTATACCATTATGGTCAGAGAAGATTCTTCATATAATTTCAATCTTCTTAAATTTGTTGAGAACTGTTTTGTGTCCTAACATGTGGTATGTCCTATAAAGTGTTCTATGTGCATAAATAATATATATTACTTTGTTTTTGGATGAAATGCTCTGAAGATACTAATTAAATCTATCCAATCTACTATGTTGTTTCCTTATTGATTTTCTGCCTGGACGATCTATCCATTGATGTCAAAGGGGTGTTAAAATCCCCTACTATGACTGGATTACAATCAATCTCATCCTTAATGTGCATCACAACTTGCTTTATATATTTATTTGTTCCTATTTTGGGTGCATACATGTTTACGAGGATTATAGTCTCTTGTTGGAGTGATCCCTTTATCATTTTGTAGTCTTCTGTCCTTCTTTATCTCTTACAATAGCATTTATTTTAAAGTCTTTTAAATTTTTGTATTGATTACGGTATTACATATGTGTTCTGATTCCTCGTATGGCCCCCCACCCCACCCATCCTCCCACTCATACCTTCACCTCCCTGGTGTCTGTGTCCATTGGTTAGGTCTATTTTGCCAGATGTAAGTATTGCTACCCCAGATTTTTTTTTTAAGTAATTCAAAATATCTTTTTTCATTTCTTTACTTTTAGTCTGTCTTCATCTTTCATTCTCAGGTGGGTCTCTTCTTTTCTTGTCCTTTCAGCTACCCTATGTCTTTTTATTATTCCATTTTAAAATTTAAATGTTTTTATGTTTCAAGTACCCTTGATATATTAGTTATATTATATTCAGGTGTACTTCTCAGTGATTGGACATTATGTAACTTACTAAGTGATTGTCCTGATAACTTCAGGACAGACACCATACATAGTTATTACAGTATTTGACTATATTCCTTATGCTATACTTTACATCCCCATAACTATTCTGTAATAACCAATTTGTACTCAATTTCATCACCTTTTTCATCCATTCCCACATTCACCCTCTCATCGAGCAGCCATTAGTCTGTTTCATGTATCTATCAGTCTGTTTCTTTTCTGCTTATTTTTTATTTCGTTTTTTTTTAGATTTATTTGTTGATAGATATGTATTTATTGCCATTTTATTTTTCATATTTTCAATCTTTTTCTTCTTCTTCCTCTTAAAGAAGAGCCTTTAACATTTCATATAATATTGGTTTGGAGTGATGAGCTCCTTTAGTTTTTCCTTCTCTAGAAGCTCTTTATCTGCCCTTTGATTCTAAATGTTAATTTAGGTCCTTGCTTTTGAAACCTTGAATAAGTCTTGCCACTCCCTTCTGGACTGCAAAGGTTTTGTTGAAAAATCAGCTGACAGTCATATGGGTGCTCCCTTTTAAATAATTTACTGGTTTTCTCTTGCTGCTTTTAAGATTCTATCTTTGTCGTTAATGTTTGGCATTTTAATTATGATGTGTCTTGGTATGGGCTTATTTGGGTTCAGCTTATTTGGGACTCTATTCAGCTTCTTCATTTGCATGTCTATTTCCTTCTCCAGGTTAAAAAAAGTTTTGTTATTATTTTTCAATCTCTTGCTCTCTCTCTTCTTTATCTGGTGCCCCCATTATGTTAATGTTGGTACACTTGAAGTTGTCCCAGAGGCTCCTTACTCTGTCTTCATTTTTGTTTGTATTCTTTTTTTTTTCTTTTTGCCATGGTTGAGTTTTTTCTGCTTTCTTATCTTCCAAATTGCTGATTTGATTCTCAGCTTCACTTACTATACTATTGATTTCCTATATATCATCATTTCAGTTAGTATATTCTTCATTTCTGACTGGTTCTTTTTAATGGTATCAATGTCCTTTTTTTATGCTGTTGAAGTTATGGTTAACTACTCTTTACATCCCCTTGGTAGATTGATCTAATATAATAAGTGTCCCGTAAAGCCGTGGTACAGCCTCCCTGATCACCCAAATTGGGCACTTCAGGTGTAGCCATTAATTTTAAGCTCTGTACACCCTCCTGTTGTAGTTGAGCCTGATTGCTGTTGGAACTTCAATGGGATGGATTTAGTCCCAGACCAGTTGCCTACAAGGACTAGCTATGACTGCTAACTGCAGTGGAGGGTGTGCAGCAGCCTGAATCATAGAGAAGGTCTTATTAAAGTGGGGCTCTGGTGTTCCCTGAGTCCACCTCTTGAGTGTGCCACTGTAAAGATGTTTGGCAGTGCTTCAACATGTTCTGAAGCTGTACACTGGGTATGATGGCTCTGAGGACTCCAGGAGGTATAGGCCAAAATCAGCCACTACGTGTATTCTTCCCTGTGCCACCCAGATTGAGCTACAAAGTGATCTATACCTGCCTTCTATTTGTGCTGTGTTTTGAGGTGTTCTGGTGAGGCCAAGCTGTGAGCCAAGGCTGGCCACCACAAGTGCAAGGCCTGGGCTCACAAGAAGTATGGGACACAGATAATAGGGTGGTGAAGTCCTGGGATTAGGGTTAGAGGTGGACTAGAAGGGGTCAATGAGGGGGGAAATTGGGGCCTATGTAATACTTTCAACAATAAAGATTTAATTTAAAAACTAGATGTGAAATAAAGGAACCCTAATATGCTACTGATGGGAATGCAGACTGGTGGAGCCACTATGGAAAACATTATGGAGTTTTCTCAAAAATTAAAAATGGAAATGCCATTTGACCCAGTAATCCCACTTCTGGGAATATCTCCAAAAAATTCCAAAACAACAACCAGAAATAATATATTAATTCCTGTGTTCATATGAACATTATTTATAACTAGAGGCCAATTGCATGAAATTCATGCAGGGAGGCGGTGTTCTTCAGCCAATCCTGCTCCCTCTCCAATCTGGGACGCCTTGAGGGATGTCCGACTGCCTGCTTAGGCCTGATCATACGGGCCTAAATGGGCAGTCAGACATCCCTCTCACAATCCAGGACTGCAGGCTCCCAACTGCTCACCTGCCTGCCTTCCTTATTGCCCCTAACTGCTTTTGCCTGCCAGCTTGATCACCACCTAACTATTCCCCTGCCACCCTGACTAATGCCTAACTACTCCCCTGCCAGCCTTTTTGACCCTAACTGCCCTCCCCTGTGGGCCTGGCCACTCCTAAATGCCCTCCCCAACAGGCCTGGTCACCCCTAACTGCCCTCCCCTGTAGACCTCGGTCCCCTCCAACTTCCCTTCTCTGCAGGCCTGGTCACCCCTAACTGCCCTTCCCTGCAGGCTTTATCACCCCCAACTGCCCATTCTTGCAGGCCTGGTCCCTTCCAACTGCCCTCCCCTGATGGCCTGATCACCCACAACTTTCCTCCCTTGCAGGCTGGACCCTGAAAACTGCCCTCCCCTACTGGCCATCTCCTGGTGACCATCTTTTGTCCTATTTGGGACAGGATCTTTTGACCACACTGGGGCATCATCTTGTGTGTTGGAGTGATGGTCAATCTGCATATTACTCTTTTATTAGATAGGATAGAGACCTGTTGCATGGGTGGGGGCTGGCTGGTTTGCCCTAAACGGTGTCCCAGATCAGGGTGAGGGTTCCCTTGGGGGCATGGGGTGGTGTGAGCAAGGGGCCAATGGTGGTTTGTAGGCTGACCAAACACCCTGGCAACTGAAGTGGAGGCCCTGGTATCTGGGATTTATTTATCTTCTACAATTGAAACTTTGTAGCCTGGAGTGTAGCCAAGCCTTCTGCTTGCTCTGTGGTGGCAGCCATTGAAACTTAGTTGCCATAAGCAGCGGCCTGGGCTGACCAGGGTGTGTGGAAAGCTTGGCTTCCTCCATTGCTGGAGGCAACCCAAGCCTCAATCCTACTCTCTCTGTGGCTGTAGCTATCTTGGTTGTGTTGATTTGCATACTTGCTCCTATTTGAAGAAATAATAATAGAAAACTTCCCTGATATTGTGAAGAAAAAAGTCACACAACTCCAAGAAGCTCAGAGTCTCAAACAAGATGAACCCCAAAAGACTGACACCAAGACACATTATAATTAAATTGGCAAACAACAATGACAAATAATCTTAAAGGCTGCCAGAGAGAGATAGAAAGTTACCTACAAAGGATCTTCCATCAGACCATCAATTGGTTTCTCAACAGAAACACATCAGGTCAGAGGGGAATGGAATGAAATATACAAAGTCATACAAAGCAAAGATGTGAATCCAAGAATACTGTACCCAGCAAGGTATAAATCAAAGTTGAGGGTGAATAATGGAAGGATGAGGACACGTATGTGATACATTAATTAATAATGAAAATTAAAAAGAATGTGACTAGGCTGATAACTACTGAAGAATTAAAGCAGTGATAAAAAAAAAACTTCCACCAAACAAATGCCCTGGTCTGGATGGCTTTACAAGTGAGTTCTACCAAGTATTCAAAGAAGAGCTAAAACCTATCCTCCTCAAATTATTCCAAAAAACTCAAGAGGAAGGCATACTTCCAAGCTCTTTCTATGATGCCATCATTACCCTATCCCAAAACCAGATAAAGACACTATAAAAAGATAGAACTACAGGCCAATATCCTTGATGAACATAGATGCTAAAATCCTCAACAAAATTCTAGAAAGTTGGATTCAGCATTACATTAGAAAAATCATACACCATGACCCAGTGGGATTTATTTGGGGGATGTAGGGGTGGTACAATATCTGCAAATTAATAAGAGTGATACATTACATAAACAATTTGAGAGACTGAAATCACATAATCATGTCAATTGATGCAGAAAAAGCAATAGAGAAAATCCAACATCTTTTCTTGATTAAAAATTCTCAGCTATATGGGAATAGAGGGAACATACCTCAATATAATAAAATACTTATATGACAAACCTACAGCCAATATCATACTCAATGGTCAAAAATTAAACTCATTTCCCCCTAACAAGAGAAACAAGACAAGGATGCCCACTTTCACCACTCCTGTTCAATATAGTACTGGAAGTGCTAGCCATAGTGATCAGACAAGAAGAAATAAAAAGTTTCCAAACTGGAAAAGAAGTAATACTGTCTTTATTTGCAGATGACATGATACTATACATAGAAAACTTCAAAGAATACATCAAAAAACTATTATACCTAATAAACAAATTTGGTAATGTAGCAGAATAAAAAATTAACATCTAGAAATCTATGGCCACTTTATACACCAATAATGAACTCACATAAATAGAAATGAAAAAAGAATATTTACCACTGAACCAAAAAAAATTAAGATACCTAGGAATAATCTTAATTAAGGGCATAGCAGATCTTTACTCAGAAAACAACAGGACACTGAAAAAAATTGATAGAGGAAGATATAAACAAATGGAAGAACATACCATTTTCATGGATTGATAGAATCAACATCATTAAAATGTCCATACTACCCAAAGCAATTTACAGTTTTAATACAAATGTTATTAAAATACCAATATCATATTTAAAATATCTAGAACAAACTCTCAAAAAATTCATCTGAAATAAAAAAGAACCCAAATAACCACAGCAATCCTGAATAAGGACAAAGTTGGAAAGATCATAATACCAGATACCAAGCTATATTACCAAGCCACGGTTGTCCAAACTGCCTGGTACTGGCAAAAGAACAGACATATAGAATAATGGAATAGAACAGAGAACCCAGAAATAGACCCATCCATTATGCTTAATTAATATTTGACAAAGAAGACAAGAACATACAATGAGGTCAAGACAGTCTCTTCAATAAATGGTACTGGGAAATCTGGTCAGATACATGCAAAAAACCGAAACTAGATCACCAACTTACACCATACATAAAAACAAACTCAAAATTGCTAAAGGACTGAAATATAAGATGGAAACCATAAAAATCCTACAAGACTCCATAATTAGCAAAATACCAGATATAGCTTGTAGCAATATCTTTATAGACACAGCTACTAGAGCAAAGGAGACAAAGGAGAAAATAAACAAATGGAACTACATCAAAATAAAAAGCTTCTACACCGCAAAAAAAACAACAAAACAAAAACAAACAAACAAAAAAAAAACATCAGCAAAACAACAAGTAGCCCCACTGCATGGAATAACATTTTTGACAATGATATTTTACATAAGGGTTTAATTTCCAACATTTACAGGGAACTCATATAACTTAACAAAAGGAAGATAAATGATCCAAACCAAAAATGGTCAAAGGGAGAAACCAAGATGGTGGCATAGGTAAACACTTAAACTTCTGCTTCACACAATAACATCAAAACTACAACTAAAAGACAAAATGGACCATCTAGAACCACAGGAAAGCTGGCAGAGTGGAAATTCTACAATTAGAAATAAAGATGATAGCACATGGATATTCAGAGGAGCTGCAAAGGCTGAGGTATAGAGACGTGCCCATGGAGAGGACTGGTGGTTGTGTGAACGGGTGGCTGAGTGCCTGGCTAGCTTTCTAAAGCAGGAGGGAGATGGAAGCTCCTGACTGTGCTGAACTCCAGTTCTGGGTGAGTTTCTAGGAATCCAGACTCATTCAGGGAGAAACTGGACTATCTGACAGCAGGCAAAACTGGAGGGCAGCTTTCTTTTGGAGGTGCTTGCAGCAATTACCAAGGGACACTGAGACTTAGGAGCCTCATAGGGCAGGGATGACTGGAAGCCAATGCTGTTTGCTCTTCCCTGAGACTCCACCCCATCCAAGTTGAGCACAGAGACTTTTGTAATTTTGCAAGTCTTGCTTCATAAAGCTGTCTCTATCACAGAAGTTCTCCCAGCGTAGACACAGCTGATCCTCACAGCCAATTGGCCTGGAGGTCAATTCCTCCAAGTGATACCAACAATAATCAAGATTTAACTACAACAAGGCTGAGCACGCAGTACACAAAGGGGTGCACCAAAAGTGTCCAACTCAGGTAATTGGGGAGGTTGAGCCATTGTGCCCTATAGGACACCTAGCACACAAAGCTACTCTACCAACTCAAAGAAGCAGTGAAAATGTGGAGAAAAAGAAACAGATCACAAATGAAACAATTCGAGGAAAGCAAATGACTGGATATAGAGTTCAAAACCACTGTTATATGTTTTTTTTTAAGAATTCCCTAGAAAAGGCTGATAAATTTAACAAGACCCTTAAGGATATGAAAAAGGACCAACTAGAAATTGAACATACACTGACTGAAATAAAAAATACTATACAGAAACTTAACAGAAGACTAGAGGAATG
This sequence comes from Lasiurus borealis, assembly GCA_004026805.1. NCBI lineage: Eukaryota > Metazoa > Chordata > Mammalia > Chiroptera > Vespertilionidae > Lasiurus > Lasiurus borealis. Next base: position 85,387 of record PVJN01003776.1, on the reverse strand, counting down.
CAAAATCAAGTCAAAGATTTGAAATATAAAGAATAAAAAAAAAACCACTCAGCTGGAAAAGCAAAAAGAATCTAAAAATTTGAAGATAGTGTAAGGAGCCTCTGGGATAATATCAAACATACCAACAGCTGAATTATGGGGTGCCAGAAGAAGACAGAGAGCAAGATATTGAAAATCTATTTGAAAAAATAATGACAGAATACTTTCCCCAACTTTTGAAAGAAATATACTTACAAATCCAGGAAGCACAGAGAACCCCAAGCAAAAGGAATCAAAAGAGGACCACACCAAGACACATCATAATTAAAATGCCAAGAGCAAAAGACAAAGAGAGAATATTAAAAGCAGCAAGAGGAAAACAGTTAGTTACCTACAAGGGAGCACCCATATGATTGTCAGCTGATTTCTCAACAGAAACTATGCACGTCAGACAGGAGTGGCAAGAAATATTCAACGTGATGAATAGCAAGAGCCTACAACCAAGAGTGATCTACCCAGCAAAGCTATCATTCAGAATTGAAGGGCAGATAGATAAAGAGCTTCACAGATAAGAAAAAGCTAAAGGAGTCCATCATCACAAAACAGTATTATATGAAATGCTGAAAGGTACTCTTTAAGAAGAGAAAGAAGAAGAAAAAGAGTAAAGATAAAATTATGAACAACAAATACATACCTATCAACAAGTGAATCTAAAAATCAAGTGAATTAAAAATCTAATAAACAGAAAAAACTGGTGAATACAATATAATCAGTTGCATATAAAGGGAGTGGACTGACAATTCTCAGGGGGGGAAAGGTTTGTGGTGGGTGCGGGAAGAGACTGGACAAAAAGCATACACCTATGTCTAAGGACAGTGGGGGGGATAAAGGTAGAGGGTGGGGTGGGAACCAGGTGGAGGGAAACTATGGGGGGGGTGAGAGGAACAATTGTAATAATCTGAACAATAAGGATTTATTAAATTAAAAAATACAAGAAAACAAAAATGGGAAAATGATCTAAATAGGCACCTTTTAAAAGTGGACATACAGAAGGCCCAGAGGCATGTTCAAAGTCACTAATCATTTGAGAGATGCAAATCAAAACAACAATGAGGTACCATCTCATACTTGACAGAATGTCTATCATCAAAAAATCAATAAATAAGAAGTGCTGGAGAGGATATGGAGAAAAAGGAACCATCCTGCACTGTTGGTGGGAATCCAGAGAGGTGCAGCCACTTTGGAAGACAGTATGGAGTTTCCTCAAAAAGTTAAAAATAGAACTCCCATTTGACCAAGTAATCCCAATTCTAGGACTATATATCAAGAAACCAGAAACACCAATTAGGAAGATTATATGCACCTCTGTGTTCATAGCAGGACAATTTACAATAGCTAAAATTTGGAAACAGCCTAAGTGCCCACAGCATATGAGTGGATTAGAAAACTGTGGTACATCTACACAATGGAATACTATACTGCTATAAAAAAGAAGGAACTTGCAGTAGCATGCATAGGACTGGAGAGCATTATGCTATGCAAAATAAGCTAGTCAGAGAAAGTTAAATAACACATGACCTCACTCATATGTAGAATATAATGAGCAACATAATTTGATGAACAATAACAGATGTAGAGAAAAATAGCCGTGGAGGGGACTGGTTAGAGAGAAAACAAAGGACTTGTGTGCATGAATATTAGCGTAACTAATGGACACGGACACTGAGGTGGTGGGGACTTGCCCGGTGTGGGAATGTATTGGGAGGGCCAATTGGTGAAAAAGGAGACATATGTAAAACGTCAGACAATAAAAAATAAATAAATAAGGAGAGAATTTTAAAGGCAGCAAGAGAAAAACAATTGCTTTCAAGGGAGTTCCCATAGGACTGTCAGCTTATTTATCATGAAAAACACTTTAAGACAGAAGGGATTGGAATGAATTATTCAAAGAAATGAAAAGCAAGGAGCTGCAACCAGGACTACTTTATCTGGCAAGGTTGTAATTTAAAATTGAAGGTGAAATAAAGAGCTTCACACAGACAAAATAAGAAAGAAAGAAAGAAAGAAAGAAAGAAAGAAAGAAAGAAAGAAAGAAAGAAAGAAAGGAAGGAAGGAAGGAAGGAAGGAAGGAAGGAAGGAAGAAAGAAAGAAAGAAAGAAAGAAAGAAAGAAAGAAAGAAAGAAAGAAAGAAAAGAAAGAAAGAAAAAAAAGAAACTTAGAGGGCTTTATTACCCCCAAACCAGCCTGTTACTGGCATAATAACAAGCACATAGATCAATAGAACAGAACAGAGAGACCAAAAATCAATCTATGTCTTTATGGTCAAGTCATTTTTGACAAAGGAGGCAATGGAGTAATGATAGTCTCTTCAATAAATGGTACTGGGGAAACTGGACAGGTACAAGCAAAGGAAAGAAAGAAAGAAAGAAAGAAAGAAAGAAAGAAAGAAAGAAAGAAAGAAAGAAAGAAAGAAAGAAAGAAAGAAAGAAAGGAAGGAAGGAAGGAAGGAAGGAAGGAAGGAAGGAAGGAAGGAAGGAAGGAAGGAAGGAAGAAACTGGATCACCAGCTTACAAAATACACAAGAATAAACTGAAATGGAAAAAAGTCATAAATGTAAGTAGTGAAACTATAAAAAATCTTAGAAGAATACATAGGCAGCAAATCTAGACTTATAGCAATATGTTTGTTGACATATTTCCTAGGGCAAGTGAAAAGATAAACAAATGGACATATATCAAACTAAAAAGCTTCTGCACAGCAAATTAATCCATCTAAGTTTCTTTCTTTAATCCAAAATGAAAAAGGTACTCAGTGTATGGGAGAGCATATTTGTCAATGACACATCTGATAAGGGATTAATTTTCAATATAAAGAAGTTTAAACTCCACAACAGAAAGACAATCTACTAGTAATTTAAAAAAGGGCAAAGTATCTGAATAGACACTTCTCAAAAGAGAACATACAGATGGCCAAGAGACATATGAAAAAATCCTCAATGTCACTAAGCGTCCAAGAGACGCAAATTAATACTACAATGAGATATTACCTCACACCTGTCAGAATGGCTACCATCAATATGTCAACAAACAAGTGCTAACAAGGATGTGGAGAAAAGGGTGGGGTTTCAGAGTGGTGCAGCCACTGTAGAAAACTATATGGAGTTTCCTCAAAAAATTAAAACTGGAACTGTGATTTGAACTAGTGATACTACTTCTGGGAATATATCTTAAGAAACCCCAAACACCTATCAGAAAGAATGTGTGCACCCCTATGTTTATAGCAACACAATTTACAATAGCTAAGATCTGTGAACAGCCTAAGTGTCCATTAGCAAATGAATGCATTAAAAAATGGTACATTTTTACAATTAAAAACTACATGGCTGTAAAAAGAAGTCTTACCTTTTGCGACAGCATGAATGGACCAATCCAGAGATTATTATGCTAATCAAAACAAGCCAGTCCAAAAAAGACACATATATGATCTCAATTATATGTGGAATCTAGTGAATAAAATAAACTTATAAGCAAAATAGAACCAGATGACCTAAGATGTCAGAGAGGAGGGACATGGAGGGTACTGAACGAAAGACGGTTAAGAAATTAGACAAAGAATACATATACATAGCCCATGGATACAAACAACAATGTGGTGATGGCCAGAGGTAGGGAGGTTGGGTGGATGTGGGCAAAGGGAGGGGAGAACAGGGACATCTGTATTATCGTCATTCATTACAAAATTTAGTTCAAAGGTTTTTAAAGAAAAATTAAATCCTATCTAATAAAAGAGTAATTATGCAAATTGACCATAACTCCATATACCCTCAAGACAAACCCACCAGCAATGCCTACTAGTCAATCAGAGCAAGTATGCAAATTAATCCAACCAAGACAAGACAGCTATGGCCACAGAGAGAGCAGGAGGGAGGCTTGGATTGCCCTTGGCGATGGAGGAAACCAAGATTTCTGCAAACCCTAGCCAGCCCAGGCCTCTGCTTAAGGCAACAAAGTTTCAATGGCTGCCACCAGGGAGCGAGGCCTGGGTTGTCCCCAGCGATGAAGGAAGCCAAGCTTTCCACACACTGTCGCCATCCCAGCCTCTGCTTAAGGCAAAAATGTTTCAATGGCTGTGCGAACAGAAGGTTTGACTCCATCCCAGGCTACAAAGTTTCAATTGTAGAAGATAAATAAAACCCAGATACCAGGGCCTCTGCTTGAGTCGCTGGGGGCATGGCCAGCCTGCAAACCACCACAAGCCCCTCACCCAGGCCACTCCACACCCCAAGGGAATCCTCACCTTGCTCTGGAACATCCTTCAGGGCGAACCAGCCAGCCCCCACCGGTGCACCAGGCCTCTATCCTATCTAATAAAAGAGTAATATGCAGATTAGTCATCACTCCAACAAACAAAATGACTGTCCCCATGTAGTCAAAAGATCCTGCCCCCCATGTGAACAAAAAATGGCCACCAGGAGATGGCCAGCAGGGGAGGGCATTTGGCAGGGACCAGGCCTGCAATGGAGGGCAGTTGTGGGTGATCAGGCCAGCAGGGGAGGGCAGTTGAGAAGGACCAGACCTGCAAGAGAGGGCAGTTGGTGGTGAAAAAGCTTGCAGGCAAGGGCAGTTGGGGGTGACCAGGCCTGCAGGGAAGGTAAGTTGGGGGGAGGGATGGGAACTCAGGCCTTCAACTGGGGGCAGTTATGGGCAAACAGGCTGGCACAGGAGCATTTAGGAATCAATCAGGCTGGCAGGGGAATGGTTAGGGGGTGATCAAGCTGCCAGGCAGAAGCAGTTAGGGGCAATTAGAAAGGCAGACAGGTGAGCAGTTGAAAGCCAGCAGTCCTGGATTCTGAAAGGGATGTCTGACTGCCCATTAAGGCCCCATCCAGATAGGGTGGGCCTAAACAGAAAGTTAGATTTCCCTCTAGGGGTTCTAGATTGGAGAGGGAGCAGGCTGGCCTGAAGGACACCCCCCCCCCATGCACAAATTTCTTGCACCAGGCCTCTAGTGTTATTATAAATGCATTGTTTCTTTTATTCTTTTTACAATGCTCTTTTAAAAATATTTTTATTGTTTAAAATATTACATATATTAGTACATATATCTCCTCCCTCGCATTGACCTTCCCATAGCCTCCCCTAACCCCTGTTGGATGTCCTCATTTCACGCTCCGCCCCCAGTGTCTTGTGTCCATTGGTGTGCTTATATACATGCAAAGAAGTTCTTTGGTTGATCTCTTTTCGTCCCTCACCAACATGCCCCAGTCTTCCTGCTGTAATTTGACAATCTGTTCAGTGATTTACTGCATTTGTATCTATCTTTTTATTCATAAGGGTATAATGTTCTTTATTATCCATAAATGAGTAAGATCACATGGTATTTTTCTTTCATTGCCTGGCTTATTTCAATTAACATAATGCTTTCCAGGCCCATCCATGCTGCTGCAAATGGTAGGAATTCCTCCCTTTTATAGTAGCATAGTATTCCGTGTGTAGATGTACCATAGTTTCCTATTCCACTCATCTGCTGGTGGGCACTTAGGCTGTTTCCAAATCTTAGCTATAGTTAATTGTGCTGCTCTGAACATAGAGGTGCATATATCCTTTTTGATTGGTGTTTCTAGTCTCTTGGGATATATTCCTAGAAGTGGGATTACTGGGTCAAATGGGAGCTCCGTTTTTAATTTTCAGGAAACTCCATACTGTTCTCCATAGTGGCTGCACCAGTCTGCACTCCCACCAGGAGTGCACAAGAGATCCTTTTTCTCTGAATATTGCCAGAACTTTTTGATAATTGCCATTCTGACAGGTGTGAGATGGTACCACATTGTAATTTTAATTTGTATTTCTCAGATATTCATTGACTTTGAGCATATTTTCATATGTCTCTTGGCCTTCCTTCTGTCTTCTTTCAAAAGGATTCTGTTTAGGTCCATTTCCAATTATTTATTGGAACACTTATCTTCCTTTTATTAAGTAGATGTTTGAGATCAAACCTTTATCAGTGATAACATTTGCAAATATGTTCTTCCATAGAATGGGTTTCTTTTTGTTTTGTTGATGCTTTCTTTTACTGTTCAAAAGCTTTTTATTTTGATGTCTCATTTGTTTATTTTCTCTTTAGCTGCCATTTCCCTAAGAATGGTATCAGTGAAAAAATTGCTTGGGCATATGTCTGAGATTGTGCTGCCTGTGGATTCCTCTAGTATTACTATGGTTTCCTGTCTTATGTTTAAGTCCTGTATCCATTTTGAGTTTATTTTTGTGTATGGTGTAAGTTGGTGGTCTAGTTTCATTTTCTTGAATGTATCTTTCCAATTTTCTCAACACCATTTATTGAAGAGACTGTCTTGACTCCATTGTATGTTCATTTATCCTTTGTCAAATATTGAGCATAGTGGTTTGGGTCAATATCTGGGTTCTCTATTCTCTTCCATTAGTCTATATGTCCGTTTTTGTGCCAGTACCAGGCTGTTTTGAGAACAGTGGCTTTATAATACAGCTTGAAATCTGGTATTGAGATCCCACCTACTTTATTCTTCTTTCTCCATATTGCTGTGGCTATTCAGGGTCTTTTTTTATTCCTGATGAATTTTTGGAGAGTTCTTTCTAGGTCTATGAAATATGCTATTTATATTTTAATGGGGAGTGCATTAAAACTATAGATTACTTTGGGAAGCATGGACATTATAATAATTTTAATTCTACCATTTCATGAACATGATATGTTCTCCCATCTTTTTACATCTTCCTCTATCTCTTTTTTCAGTGTCCTGTAGTTTTTCACATATAGGTCTTTTATCTCCTTAGTTAAGTGTATTCCTCAGTATCTTAATTTTTTTTTTTTTTGGACAATGGTAATGGGATTGCTTTTTCAGTGTCTCTTTCTGTAAGTTGACTATTGGTGTATAGAAATGCCATAGATTTCTTGGCATTAATTTTGTATCCTGCTGAGACCGGTTTGGCTCAGTGGATAGAGTGTTGGCTTGTGGACTGAAGGGTCCCAGGTTCGATTCCGGTAGGGGGCATGTACCTTGCTGGTGGGCACATCTCCACTGTGGGGCGTGCAAGAGGTGGCTGATCGATGTCTCTCTCTCATCGATGTTTCTGACTTTCCATCTCTCTCCCTTCCTCTCTGTAAAAAATCAATAAAATATATTTTAAAAAATTTGTATCCTGTTACATTGCCAAATTCATTTATTAAGTCTACTAGTTTTTTGATGAAGTCTATTGGGTTTTTATGTACAATATCACATCATCTGCAAATAAGGACAGCATTACTTCTTTTCCAACATGAATGCCTTTTCTTTCTTCTTCTTGTCTAATTGCAATAGCTAATACTTCCAGTACTATTTTGCACAGGAATGGTGAGTGTGGGCATCTCTGTCTTGTTACTTTTCTTAGGGGAAATGGTTTTAATTTTTGCCTATTGAGTATGATGTTAGATGTGGGTTTATCATATGTGGCTTTTATTATGTTGAAGTGTGGTCCTTCTGTTTCCACTACTTGAGAATTTTTATCAAGAAAGAGTGTTGGATCTCCTCAAATTTTTTTCTACCTCAATTGATATGACTATGTGATTTTTATTTCTCAATTTGTTTATGTGATGTATTACATTTATTGATTTGTGGATATTGTACCATCCTTGCATTCCTGGGATAAATCATACTTGGTCGTGGTGTGTGATCCTTCTGATATTCTGCTGGACATAATTTGCTAGAATTTTGTTGAGGGTTTTGGCATCTATTTCGTGAGTGATATTGACCTGTATTTCTCTTTCATTGTGTTTTCTTTATCTGGTTTTGGAATTAGGGTGATGCTGGCTTCATAGAAGATGCTGAGATGTATTTCTTCCTCTTGAATATTTTGGAATAGTCTGAGGAGGATAGGTTTTAACTCTTCTTGAATGTTTGGTAATACTCCCCTGTGAAGCCATCTGGCCCCAGGTTTTTGTTTGCTAAAAACTTTTTGATGACTGCTTCAATTTCTTTCATAGTTATTGGCCTATTGAGATGTTTAGATTCTTGCTGATTGAGTTTTGGAAGGTTATATTTTTCTAGGAATATGTCCACTTCCTCCAGGTTGTCCATTTTGTTGGAACAGGGTCGTTTTTAGTATTTTTTCTTTTACAACCCTTTGTATTTTGGTGGGGTTTGTTGTTATTTCTCTTCTTTCATTTCTCATTTGCTTTATTTGACTCCTCTCATTGCCTTTTTGGTGAGCTTTTTTTTTTATCTTTCAAAGAACCAGCTCTTGTTTTGTTGATCTTTTGTATTGTTTTTTTTTCTGTCTAAATATTGTTTATTTCTGCTTTGCTTTTATTATTTTTTTCCTTCTGCTTACACTGGGTAATTTATTACCGTTGTTTCTTGTTTTTGGTAGTAGGCTTGTAGAGCTCTGAAATTCTCTCTGCAGACTGCTTTTGCTGTGTTCCATAGATTTTTGGATTGTTTAGTTTTCATTGTCATTTGTTGCCATGATGTTTTTTTTTATTTCTTCTTTGATCTCTCTGGTAACAGTCATTGTTTAATAGCATGCTATTTAGTCTCCATGTGTTTGATTTTTTGTATTGTTTTATTGTAGTTGATTTCCAGTTTTATGCCACTGTGATCAGAGAATATGCTTGATATGATTTCTATCTTCTTGAATTTGAGGAGACTTTGTCTATAACCCAACATATGGTCTAGCTTTGAAAATAACCCATGTGTACTTGAGAAGAATGTATATTCTGTGGCTTTGGGGTAAAATGTTCTGACAATGTAATTTCCCTTTGGTCTAGTGAATCATTCAGTATTGATGTCTCTTTGCTAATTTTTTGTTTAGAGGATTTGTCCATTGCTGATAGGTGTGTATTAAAGTCCTCTAGTATGATTGAATTACTGACAATCTCTCTCTTGATATCTACCAGAATTTTTTTTTAATGTATTTGGGTGATCCTGTATTAGGTGTGTATATATTTACCTCAATTATTTCTTCTTGTTGTATTGCTCTCTTTAGTATTATGAAGCGGCCTTCCTTATCTCTTGTTATGTCATTCACTTTGAGATCTAATTTGTCAGATATAAGTATTGCTACCCCAGCTTATTTTTTTTCATTTCCATTTGCCTGAAAAACATTTTTCCATCACTTCATCCTCAGTCTCTGTGCATAATTTTTTCTGAGGTAGGTTCTTGTAGACAGCAGATATATGGGTCATGTTTTTTTATCCAATCTGTTACCCCATCTCTTTTGATTGACACATTTAATTCATTTACATTTTAAGTTATTATTGATAGGGTCTTATTTTTCGCTATTTTTATTCTTTATCCCTGTGTTCCTTCTTCGCTTCCTATTTCATTTTTTTACACCATATCCTTTAGCATTTATTTTTTGCTGGTTTGGTAGTAATAAATTCCCTTACTCCTTTTTTTGTGTGTGAAACTCCTGATTTCACCTTCAGTTTTGATTGATAGTCTTGCTAGAAATAGTATTCTTAGATTCAGAGCCTTCTTTTGCATGACTGTGTATATTTCATTCCATTCCCTTTTGGCCTGATGAGTTTCTGTTGAGAAATCAGTCGCCAGTCTGATGGGAGTTCCTTTGTAGGTTACTTTCTGACTCTTTCTTTTCACTTTTAATATTCTTACTTTGTCATTGGTGTTTGCCAATTTATTATAATGTGTCTTGGTTTCAGTCTTTTGGGGTTCATTCTGCTTGGGACTCTGTAAGCTTCTTGGATTTGTGTGGGTTTTTTCTTCACTACATCATGGCAGTTTTGTTTTGTTTTGTTTCCAGCATAGTCTTTATTTTATTTTATTTTATTTTATTTTATTTTATTTTATTTTATTTTATTTTATTTTATTTTATTTTATTTTTATTAATGTGTTACATTTATACAAGTGGTTCTCAACCTTCTTAAAGCCATGTCCCTTGCATACAGTTCCTCATGTGGTGGTGACGCTCAACCATAAAATTTTGCTACTGTTATTCATCGTGATGTAAATATCTGCATTTTCCAATGGTCTTAGGCGACCCCTGTGAACGGGTCGTTAGACCCCCAAAGGGGTCGCGACCCACAGGTTGAGAACTGCTGATCTATACATATCTTCCCATTGGTATTTCTCTTTCATTGACAGGCTTATTTCACTTAGCATAAGGCTCTCCAGTTCAATCCAGGTTGCTGCAAATGGTAAGAATTCCTTCTTTTTTTATTGTGTTACATGTATACATATCTCCCCATTGCCCCTCACTCCCAGGCATACCCCAGGACCCCAATGTCTTGTGTTCATTGGTTATGCTTATATGCATGCATACAAGTCTTTTGGTTGATCTCTTATCTACTCCACCTCTCTTTAACCTTTCTGCTGAAATTTGACTGTCTGTTTGATGCTTTACTGTTTCTGTGTCTATCCTTTTGTTCATCAGTTTATAATGTTCTTTATTATCCACAAATGAGTGAGATCATGTGGTGTTTTTCTTTCATTGACTGGCTTATTTCACTTAGCATAAGGCTCTCTAGTTCCATACAGGTTGCTGCAAATGGTAAGAATTCCTTCTTTTTAATGGCAGCATAGAATTCCATTGTGTAGATGTAGCACAGTTTTCTGATCCACTCATCTGCTGACGGGCACCTAGGCTGTTTCCAAATTGTAACTATTGTAAATTGTGCTGCTATGAACATAGGGGTGCATAAATCCTTTCTGATTGGTGTTTCTAATTTCTTAGGATATATTCCTAGGAGTGGGAGTGCTGGGTCAAATGGAAGTTCCATTTTTAGTTTTTTGAGGAAACTCCATACTATTCTCCACAGTGGCTGCACCAGTCTGCATTCCCACTAACAGTGCACAAGGGTTCCTTTTTCTCCGCATCCTCACCAACACTTGTCGTTTGTTGATTTGTTGATGATAGCCATTCTTACAGGTGTGAGATGGTATCGCATTGTCGTTTTGATTTCCATCTCTCGGATAATTAGTGACTTTGAACATGTTTTCATGTGTCTCTTGGCCTTCCTCCTGTCGTCTTTTGAAAAGGTTCTATTTAAGTCCATTGCCCATTTTTTTATTGAATCATTTATCTTTCTTTTATTACATTGTATAAGTTGGCTGTAGATGTTTCCTTTCATTTTATTAATGTGTTCTATTACACTGTTAGATTTTGGTATGTTGAACTACCTTTCATTTCTAGGACAAATCATACTTAGTCATGCGGTATAACCCATATAATATGCTGCTGGATTCTATTTGCTATTATTTTGTTGGGGATTTTTGAATATATATTTATATGAGATATTGGTCTGTAGTTTTCTTGATGTCTTTATCTGACTTTGATATCAGGGTAATGCTGGCCCCATAGAATAATTTAGGAAGTGTTTTTGGAAGATTTGGGGGATAATTGATGGTAATTCTTCTTAAAACATTTGATATAATTTATCAGTGAAACTACCTGGTTTTGCAATGTTCTCTGTTAGGAGGGTTGTGGTTTTGTTTGTTTTATTTTGTTTTATTTTTGTCTGTTGATTTGTTGTTATTGTTGTTGTGTTTTTTTAAACAATTCTACCTGTGTACAAAAGTAAAATTTTTACAATATATTTTTATGGTTGATAATATTACAAATATATTCTCCTTTTTCCCCTTTCTCCTTTCCTACCTTCTCTATCCTCCCTCCCTCAATAGGTTTTCAGTACCCTATTTCCTGTGTCCATGGACTATGCATATCTATGTAATAGAAGCCTAAGTGACTGTTATGGCAGAAAACCAGAGCAATTGGTCGCTTGCACACTGTCAACCAGGGGATAGACCCTCAATGCAGGAGTATACTGGCCACCAGGGTGTAGGCCCTCAATGCAGAAGTTGCCCCCTGGTGGTCAATGCACTCCCACAGGAGGAGCACCACTCAGCCAGAAGCCAGACTCATGGCTCATGAGCACAGTGGCAGTGGCAGTAGCCTCTCCCGCCTCTGCAGCAGTGCTAAGGAGCAGTGAGATGAGCGGTAAGGAGCAGTGAGTAGACGAATGATAAGGTGTGAGGGCTCCCAGACTGTGAGAGGAAAGTCTGCCTGCTGGCTTAGGCTCTCTCCCCGCTGCAGGTGGACATCCTCCAAATGGTCTTGGACCGCAAGAGGGTGTAGGTCGGGCTGAGGGATCCCCTCATCCCTATGATGAATTTCATACACAAGACATCTAGTAAGTATATAAAATCTTTGATTTATCTCTTTTCCTCATCCCAATTCCACACTGAGGTGTGTCAGTCTGTTCAATGCCTCTAGGATTAGGGTCTTATTTTGTTGGTCAATATATTTTGTTCATTTGATTCCACAAATAAATTAGATCATATGATATTTGTCTTTCTCAGTTTTGGCTAATTTCACTTAGTATAATATTTTCCAGGTCCACTTATGCTGTCCCACAAAGTAAAAGATTCCTCATTTTTATAGCTACATTGTATTCTGTGGTGTAAATGTCCAACATCTTTTTTTTCTTTTTATAGGTTCATCTACTGATGGGCATTTGGGCTGTTTCCATATCTTAACTATTATAAATAACGCTGCTCTGAACATAAGGGTGTACATATTGTTTCTGATTGGCGTTTGGGTTTTTTAAATAACATTCCCAGAAGTGGGATCATTAGGTCAAATGGAAGTTCCATTTTAACATTTTTTAGGAAACTCCCTATTGTTTCCATAGTGGCTGCACCAACTGTCCCCCCGCCCCCATTTTTTAGAGTAAATTTTTTTTTCATTATTGATTAAGGTATTAAGGAATTCTTACCATTTGCAGCAACCTGGATGGAACTGGAGAGCCTTATGCTAAGTGAAATAAGCCAGTCAATGAAGGAGAAACACCACATGATCTCACTCATTTGTGGATATAAAGAACATTATAAACTGATGAACAAAAGGATAGACACAGAAGCAATAAAGCATCAAAGAGACTGACAAATTAGAGCAGGAAGGTTAAAGAGAGTTGGGGTAGATAAGAGATCAACCAAAAGACTTATATGCATGAATATAAGCATAACCAATGAACACAAGACACTGGGAGGTTGGGGTTTGCCTGGGAGGAGGGGTAATGGGGAGATATGTATACATGTAACACAATAAAAAAAGAAAGACATTGGCAACTACTGAAAAAAAAAGTAGATGCCTCAGGAAAAAAAATGTGTCCTTATTCCCCCATTGTCCCACCACAAGCCCTCCCTTCACCCTCACCCCCTGTTGTCTGCGTCTATCACTTATACTTATATGCATTCTATAAGTCCTTTGGTTGATCTCTCTCCTTTACCCCCACCCTACCCTACTTTCTCCCTGAGATTTGAGCATCTGATCCATGCTTCTCTGTCCCTTTTCTCCACATCCTTGCCAGCACTTGTTTTTAGTGTTTTTTTATTTTTTATTTTTTAATGATAGCCATTCTGACAGGGGTGAGGTGATATCTCATTGTGGTTTTAATTTGCATTTCTAAGATGATTAGTTATTTGAGCATTTATTTGCATGTGTTGCTTGGCCATTTCTCTGTCCTCTTTGGAGAAATGTCTATTCAGGTCTTCTGCCTATTTTTAATTTGATTGTATTCTTTGTGTTGAGTTGTATGATATATATATATATATATATATATATATATATATATATATATATATAATAAATCTTTATTGTTCAGTTTATTACAGATGTTCTACCTTTTTTTCCCCCATAGCTCCCTTGTACCTGATTCCTCGCCCCCCACCCCATGCCCTTACCTCCACCACTGTCCTCATCCATAGGTGTAATATTTTTGTCCAATCTCTTCTAGCACCCCTCACACCTCCTTCCCCCAGAGAATTGTTAGTCCATTCCATTTCTATGCCCCTAATTTTTATTATATTCACCAGTTCATTCTGATCATCTGATTTTTATTCACTTGATTTTTAGATTCACTTGTTGATAGGTATGTATTTGTTATCACTTTGTTGTTCATAATTTTTATCTTTACTTTCTTCTTCTTCCCCTGTCCTCCTCCTCCTCCTCTTTCTCTTTCTCATTCTCCTTCTCCTTTTTCTTCTCCTTCTCCTTCTCTGTTCTTATTCAAGAATACCCTTCAGCATTTCATATAATCCTGATTTGGTGGTGATTAATTCCTTTAGCTTTTTCTTGTCTGTGAAGCTCTTTATCGGATCTTCAATTCTGAATGATAGCTTTGCTGGGTAGAGCGAGCACTCTTGGTTGTAGGTTCTTGCTATTCATCACTTTGAATATTTCCTGCCATTCCCTTGTGGCCTGCATAGTTTCTGTTGAGAAATCAGCTGACAGTCATATGGGTACTCCCTTGTGGATAACTGTTTTTCTCTTGCTGCTTTAAAGATTCTCTCTTTGTCTTTTGCCCTTGCTATTTTAATTATGATGTATCTTGGTGTGGTCCTCTTTGGATTCCTTTTGTTTGGGGTTCTCGGTGCTTCCTGTACTTGTAAGTCCATTTTTTTTTTCACCAGGTAGGGAAAGTTTTCAGTTATTATTTCTTCAAATAGGTTTTCAGTATTTTGCCCTTACCTCCACCACTGTCCTCATCCATAGGTGTAATATTTTTGTCCAATCTCTGCCAGGACCCCTCACACTCCCTTCCCCCAGAGAATTGTTAGCCCATTCCATTTCTATGCCCCTGATTTTTATTATATTCACCAGTTAATGACTGAAAACTATCTTCACATTTTTGTACTCTTTTTTCTTTTTGTTTTTTTATGATTGGGTGTTTTTTACTTCCTCATATTTCAGATCTTTGATTTAATTCTTGGGGTCCTCTAGTCTGCTGTTGGATTTTTGTATATTATTCTTTATTTCAGACAGTGTATGATTAATTTCTAACTGGTCCTTTTCCAATTTTTTTTCTCATTAAAATCCTTGAAGGTCTCACTAAGTTTCTCAGAAGTCTCACTATGTTTCTCTGTGGTTTATCGAAGATTCTTGAGTAACCTTATAAATGTGATTTCGAACTCTATGTCCAGTCATTTGTTTTCCTCCATTTCTTTCATTTGTGACTTGTTTCTTTGCCTCCACATTTTGGCTCCTTCCTTGTGTTGATGGAGTAGCTTTGTGTGCTAGTTGTCCCTTATGGTCCAGTAGTCGCACCTCTCCAATCACCTGGGGTAGACTTTCTTGGTGTATCCCTTTGTAGGCTGGGTACACAGTCTTGTTGTAGTTAAGCCTTGGTTGCTATTGGTACACTGGGAGGAATTACTCTCCAGGCCAATTGACTGTGAGGATTAGCTGTGTCTATTAATGGAAGAACTGTGGTTCTGGAGACACCCCTATGGGGCAGGACTTGCTTCAGTGGGGCTTTGCTGCTTGTTGAGTCTGCCTCTTGAGTGTGTCACTTATGTATATGAGGAGTTGAAATCTGGTGTCATCTCACACTGACTTCTAGGTACACTGGTTCCTGGATCTCCAAGGAGGTGTAAGTCAGCTAGTGTGTGAGGCCACCCAGCAGGAGCTACAGGGAGATTTGCAGATTTCTCCTCTTTGCTTGGAGTTTGGAAGTTTTGGAATTGTCTGACCCCTTTGCAATTTGTCAGGTTAACCTGCTAGAGGGCAAGCCATTCATACACAAAAGCCTCTGCAGCTGGGTGGGCTTATAAATTTGGCTGGGCAGGGTCTCAGGGGATCCGTAGGGCATGGTAAACACTGATGGCTGCCAGTCAGCCCTCTCTACTGCATTCTGTTCAGTGTCCTGCGCCCCGTGCCTCAGTGCAGTAAACAATGATTCATGTGTGCACCTCTGTGAGAAAGCCACCCTCCCTTTCCAACCCAATGGAAGACATTCCAATTTCTCCCTGTATGAGTCTGGGTCCCCAGAATATTGTTGGAAACTGGATTTCAGAGATTTGGGAACTTGTAACTCCCTCCTAATTGAAAAAAAAAAACAGTGCATGCCAGCCTGATTCACGAGCGTCTCCATACCTCTGCTTTTCTGTCTTTCTGCACGTCCTACCAGGTTTCAATGCATTTTTTTTTTCCTTCTAGTTGTAGAACTTCCATTCTGCCAGCTTTTCCGTGGTTCTGGGGGATAGTCGTTTTTTCTTTTAGTTGTAGTTTTGGTGTGGTTTCAAGAGGCAGCACATATAGGTGTATAGATTGTGTCACCATCTTGGTTCCCAGTACTTTATATATTTTTGATATTAATCCCTTATCAGATGTATCATTGGCCGATACGTTCTCTCCTTTTCATTTTGATGGTGATTTCTTTTCCCGTTCTTGCCCTCTATGTCAAATATTAATTGACTGTGATGGTGTGGTTCAGTTTCTGGGTTCTCTGTACTGATCCATTGATCAATATGCCTGTTCTTATACTAGTGCCAGGGTGTTTTGGTTATAATGGTTTTATATCATATTTTGAAATACAGTATTATTATTTCTCCATCTTTGTTCTTTCTTCTGAAGATTGTTACAGCAATTTGGTATCTTTTATGGTTCCATATAAATTTTTGGAATATATGTTCTAGTTCTGTGAAGTATGTCATTGGTATTTTCATAGGAGTTGCATTGAATCTGTTGTACAGACATTTTAATTATGTTATTTTTTCCAATTCATGAAGATGGTATACAATTCCATTTTTTGTATCATCCTCTATTTCTTTTTCAGTGTCCTATAGTTTTCCAAGTATGGTCTTTTACCTTATTGATTAAGTTTATTCCTACATATCTTCTTTTTTTTATTGTTGCAATGGTAAATGGGATTTTTTTAAATATTCTGTTTCTGAGAGTTTATTTTCTTTATATATAAAAGCCTAAGTGACTTAAAGACTGGTAGCTATAAAGTCCACTGACCACCAGGAAGCAGATGCTCAATGCAGGAGCTACACCCTGGGTGTCAGTGTGCTCCCACAGCCAACCTCTTACAGCTGGCCAACCTCCCACAGCTCTGATTGGCCCCAATTGCCAGATAGGCCAAGTGACCCCCACCAGTGCATGAATTCATGAACCAGGCCTATAGTTGGTATTAAAAAATGCCATCAATTTCTGGATTTTTTTTTTTTTGTATCCTACTACCTTCCTGAATTTATTTAGTAAGTCTAATAGTTTCCTGGTGAAGACTTTAAAATTTTCCCTGTACAATATAACATCATCTGTGAATAATGAGAGTTTTACTTCTTCATTTTCAATTTGGACTTTAAGGGAGTCCAAATTGCTTTCTCTTCTAGTTGTCTGGGTATTGTAGCTAGGACTTCCAGTACTATGTTGAATAAGAATGGTGAAAGCGAACATCCTTGTCTTGTTCCTGTTCTTACAGGAAGTGCTTTTAGTTTTTCCCATTCATTATTATGCACTGAATGGCCAGATTATCATGATCTCTGAATGCATAATAATCTGGCCATTATTGTATATCCTATAAAATAAAAGGCTAATATGAAAATTGTCTCCTCAACCAGGAGTTCTACCAGCAGGCAGGCCAGCCAACCACCCATTCCCCTCCCCCTGGCCAGGCTGGCTTGACCCTATCCATGCACAAATTCATGCACCAGGCCTCTAATATATATACTGAGTGGCCATATTATTATGTGTTCAAAGATCATAACAATCTGGCCACTCAGTGTATTGGCTGTAAGCATGTCATTTATGGCCTTTATTATGTGGAGGTATGATCTCCCTACTCCCACTTTGTGGAGAGTTTTTATCAAAAAAAAGTCCTGGATTTTGTCAATTTTTTTTTCTGCATCTACTGATATGATCATGTAGATTTTATCTTTCAGTTTGTTTATGTGATGTATCACATTTATTTATTTGTGAATATTGTACCACCCTTGCATCTCCAGAATAAATCCCACTTGATCTTTTTAATATATTGCTTAATCTGATTTGATAATATTTTGCTGAGAATTTTAGCATCTGTGTTCAGAGATATTGGTCTATTATTCTCTTTCTTTGTAGTGTCTTTATCTTGTTTTTTAATTAGAATAATGCTGGCTTCATAAAAAGAGGTTGGAAGTGTTCCTGCCTCTTGATTCTTTTGGAATAATTTGAGATGGATAGGTGTTAGTTCTTTGAATGCTTGGTGAAATTCACCTGCATATCCATCCAGTCCAGAACTTTGTTTGCTGCACGTTTTAAAATTACTTCTTCAATTTCATCAGTTGTTATTAGCCTACTCAGTTTTTTTTATTCTTTCTGATTGAGTTTTTGAAGATTGTATGTTGATAGGAATTTGTCCATTTCGCTCAGGTTGTCCAGTTGGATGGCATATTATTGTTTATATTAATTGCTTACAACCCTGTGTATTTCTGTGGTGTCTGTTGTTATATCACTTTTTTCATTTCTGATTTTGTTTATTTGGCTAGTTTGTCTTTGTTTCTTGATGAGTCTGGCTAGGGGTTCATCAATCTTATTTATCGTCTAATATGACCAGCTCTTGTATTTATTGATCTTTTGTACTTTATTTTTTGTTGTTTGTTTTGTTTTGTTTTTAGTCTCTGCCATTTATTTTTGCTCTGGTCTGTATTATTCTCTTCCTTCTATTTCATCTGGGATTTTTTGCTATTCTCTTTCTAATTTATTAAATTATATTTGTTGTCAGCTTATTAGCCTTTTTTCTTGTTTTGTGAGGTAGGCCTGTAGTGATATGAACTTCCCTCTCGGGACTACTATTCCTGTGTCCTATAGGTTTTGGATGGTTGTGTGTTAATTTTCATTTGTTTCCAGGATGTTTTTTTTTAAATATATTTTATTGATTTTTTACAGAGAGGAAGGGAGAGAGATAGAAAGTCAGAAACATCGATGAGAGAGAGACATCGATTAGCTGCCTCCTGCACACTCCACAGTGGAGATGTGCCGGCAAGCAAGGTACATGCTTCCAACCGGAATCGAACCTGGGACCTTTCAGTCCTCAAGCTGACGCTCTATCCACTGAGCCAAACCAGTCTTGGCTCCAGGATGTTTTTAATGTCTTGCTTGATCTCATTGGTAACCCATTCATTGTTTAATAGCATGCTAATTAGCCTACATGTATTTGAATGATTTTGAGGATTTTTTAAAAATTGTAGTTGACTTATAACTTCATGTCATTGTGACCCAAGAAGATGCTTGGTATTATATCAATCTTCTTGAATTTGTTTAGACTTGTTTTGTGCCTTAACATGTAGCCTTTGCTTTGAACTCAATGTCTGATAAGTTGCTTGCTTCATCTCATTTAGTTATTTTTTCTGGACATTCTTTTCTCTCATTTGGGTGTTGTTTCTTTGTGTCCCCATTTTAGCTATCTCTTTGTATTTTTGCTTTTATATATTAGATATAAATGCTATGCCTCCCAGTTTTTGTGGGATGGCTTTATGTAGAAAGTGTCTTGAGGGGTCCCATAGTGTAGTCTCTCTGTTCACCTGAGCTGGACTCTCTAGTAATGCCCCTTATTTGTATTGTTTAGACTCTCCTGTTGTAAGTAGATCTTGATTTTTGATATCCAATTTGTGGGAAGAATCTCCCCTCCAACTTGCTGCCAGTGAGGTTCAACCCAAGTTGAGCCAGCTGTTACACAGATGCTTTGGATCCACTATTTGTGAGGCTCAATGGATTTTGCTCTGATGTTTATGAATGTGGTCCCTTGTTGTGTCTCTCCTGGGAGCTTCTCTAGTATAGGTGATTATGAGTCACTGTCCCTTTCTAGCCCTGGACAACCTAATTGAGGGCCAAGAGATTGAATCCCCTCATAGTTCAGTAGTAAGTGAATCCTTAGCCCAGATGTCCTGTCTGCCTTTTGTAGCACACCTTGATTGATCCTGCTCTGAGCTATATTCTTTTCCCCCATGGTGCTGGTCTCACTGATGTCAGCTACAGAAGTTTGGGGTCCTGGTGTCTTTTGCCTCATTGAGCAGTCACAGTTGGTGTTTGTTGCAGGGACCCAAACTGATGTTTCTGACTAATTAGATCAGAAAAAGTGTCAAAGCCCCAGAGATCTACCTCTGCCTGCAGACTGATTGGATTCAGTCTGGAGTAGCCTCAAGCAATCATCTACAGGTGGGGTAAGAGATTTTCCAACAGGGTGAGGCAATTGCTTTTGCCTGGGTGCTAATGGTTATTCTCAATCTCTTAATGGACCTCAGATACTCCACAGAGTGGGGCAAGGATTTTCCAATAGGATGGGCCAACTGTCTTCCCCACAAGCAAAAATCACAGGATAATAAAGGTTTGCCTGAGAAAGATGACCTCTGCACCTTGAGGAATGACTCAGCGCAAGAAACCGGGGTGCCTGCCTTCCAAGTTCTAACTCCAGGTCTACACAACCCTGGTTTATGTTTATGCAGCTCCATTCCATTCTGCACCCCACTATGCTAGATCCTAATGTGAGTGGCACTTGAAATTTTGTTTGTTGGCCCTTTGGTGCATTTCCAGCCATCTCTCCTTGGCAGACAGCAACCCTGCTGTTTTTCATAGCCAGATGTTATGAGGGCACCTTTATCAGTTCTGGTACTCTCTGCTAGGGGGCTCAGATTGAGGATTAGACCCCAGAGTTCTCATTGGCAATTCCCCCACAGCTAACATATCTCTCCAGAACTTCAGCTGCTATCTGTGGGTGTCTGGCCAGTCCTTTTGTGTCTCTGCCCTTCCTACCAGTCTCTATGCAGTCTCCACTTTCCATCTTTAGTTTCAGGTTCTCTCCATTTAGTCTTCAGTTGATTATTTGGAGTGTTTTGTTTTGTTTTTTATTTCAGTTGTAATTCCATTTTCATCCATGAAGCATGTCTGTGAGGTTCCATTTACTCTGCTGCCATTTTTAATCTCCTGTTAAGAGGGTTTTGATTACTGATTCAGTCTCTGCATTTTTTATAGGTCTGTTATATTTTCTATTTCTAATTGAGTCGATTTTGGTAGTTTCTGTGTGTGTGTGTGTGTGTGTGTGTGTGTGTGTGTGTGTGTGTTGGAATTTGTCCATTTCATCTATCTCACTTACTTTGTTAGCACTCAATTGTTTATAACATTCTCTTATATTCCTTATTTGTATAAGTTGTTGGTAATGTTTTCACTTTCACTTCTAATTTGAGTTTTATCTTTTTTTCCTAATCACTCTAATGATTTCTAAATTTGTTGATCTTTTCAAAGAATAACTTAGAATGTTATTATCTCTATTGTTTTTCTATTTTCTATTTAATTTACCTGCACTCTGACATAGTATAATTATTCCAACTGCTTTCTTTGGGCTTAGTTTGCTTCTTTTTCTAGTTCCTTAAGTTATAAGTTTAACTTATTTATTTGAAATCTTCCTTCTTTTTATTTGTATTCAATTAAAGTTTACATTCAATATTATTCTGTATTACTTTCAGATGTACAGCATAGCTAGACAATTATTTACTTCACAGAGTGGTCTCCCTATATTTCATGTACCCACCTGGTAACATACATAGGTATTATGATAATATTGACTATATTCCCTATGCTGTAATTTATATCTCTGTGACTATTCTATAATTACTTAATTCCATTGCCTTTTTCACCCAGCCCTCCCCAACCTCCTCCTACTCTGTCAACTGTCAGCCTAAAAATTTCTTTGCTGAGCACCTCTTTCACCAAATTTCATAACATTACTATATTATGTTTCTTTTTCATCTCCAATTATTTTGTGATTGTGATTTCTTCTTTGACCATTGATTATTTAAGATTATGTTGATTAATTTCCACATATTTGGGAGTTACTTGATTTCTATTTTTTATTTCTACTTTTTAAAAGGTACTTTGTATGATTTTGAACTTTTTGAGTTAATTGAGACTTGTTTTGTGGCCCAACATATGGTCTGTTCTGGATGTTCCATGTGCTGTCATTGGCTCTAGTGTTCTCTATATTACTGTTAACCTGTTGATTTATGGTGTTGTTCAAGTCCTCTATTTCCTCACTCATCTTTCTTTATTATTATTGATTAAGGTATTACATATGTGTACTTATCCCCCTGTTGCTCCCCACCCTACCAATAATGTCCTCACCCACACCCCCTGTTGTCTCTGTCCATTGGTTATGCTTATATGCATGCATACAAGTTCTTTGATTGAAGAACTTGTATGCATGCACATAACACCCAACACCCACTCACTCACCTTCTGTTTAGTTGTTCTGTCCATTATTGAAAGTGGGATA
This sequence comes from Lasiurus borealis, assembly GCA_004026805.1. Classification (NCBI taxonomy): domain Eukaryota; kingdom Metazoa; phylum Chordata; class Mammalia; order Chiroptera; family Vespertilionidae; genus Lasiurus; species Lasiurus borealis. Next base: position 63,352 of record PVJN01003776.1, on the reverse strand, counting down.
TCCTATATAATAAGAGCCTAGGTGGTATCACTCCCTCGTGTAACATCTCACAAGATGGCCATGAAAAGATGGCCAGCAGGGGAGGTGGTTGTGGGCGATCAAGTCAGAAGGGGAAGGCAGTCGGGGGCCATCAGGCTGGCAGGGGATCAGTTAGGGGGCAATCAGGCTGGCAGGCAGAAGCAGTTAGAGGCAATTTTCCCTTAATATATAGGCAGGCTGAAAAGGGCAAGGAAGATTTTTGGTGACTTAAATCTTTTTTTTTAAATTTATATTTACTGCCAAAACTGGTTTGGCTCAGTGGATAGAGCCTCAGCCTGCGGAGCAGAAGGTCCCAGGTTCGATTCTGTTCGGGACATGTACCTTGGTTGTGGGCACATCTCCAGTGGGGGGTGTGCAGGAGGCAGCTGATCAATGACTCTCTCATCGATGTTTCTAACTCTCTATCCCTCTCCCTTCCTCTCTTTAAAAAATTAATAAAAATATATTTAAAAAATTATATTTACTGTTGAAAGTATTACAAATATCCCTTATTTTACCCCATTAGCCTGTCTACCCTGCTCCTGCCACTCCCCATGCCTTCACCACTTGATTTTCTGTCTCCATGGATTATGCATAAAAATTATTTGGTTTATCTCTCCCCCCATCGCCGCTGGAGAATTGTAAGTCTATTGCATACTTCCAAATCTCTAGATCTGTTTTATTCATTAGATTACACATATAAGTGATATTGTGTGATACTTATCTTTGTCTGACTGGCTTGTGTCAGGATGATACTCTCCAAGATCCTACATACTGTCTCAAAGAGTAAGAGATCACTCTTTTATATATCTGCATAATATTCCATTGTATAATTGTACTAGAGCTTTTTTCATGCTTTTTTTCAAATCTTTTTTATTGATTAAAGTATTACATATGTGTCCATATCCCTCCATTGCCCCCCCCATCTCAATCCCATACATGTCCTCACCCCCAGCAGTGTCTGTCCATTGGTTATGCTTATATGCATGCATACAAATCTTTTGGTAGATCTCTCCCCATTAACTACACCATCCTCTTCCTTCCCTCTAAGGTTTGAGCATCTAATTGATGCTTCTCTGACTCTTCTCTGTTTTTGTTCATTAGCTTTATGTTGTTCATTATAATCCGCAAATGAGTGAGATCATGTGATATTTATATTTCTCTGACTGACATATTCCACATAGCAAAATGCTCCCCAGCTCCATCCATGCTGTTGCAAATGGTAGCTCCTTTCTTTTAAAAGCAGCATAGTATTCCTTGGTAGATGTACCAAGGTTTTATAATCCACACTTCTGCTAATGGGCACTTAGGTTGTTTCCAAATCTTAGGTTTTGTAAAGTGTGCTGCTATGAACATAGGGGTGCATATATCCTTTTTGATTGGTGTTTCCAGTTTCATGGGATACATTGCTAGAAGTGGGATCACTGGGTCAAATGGGAGTTCTAGTTTTAGATTTTTGAAGAAACTCCATATTATTCTCCACAATGGCTGCACCAGTCCACATTCTCAACAGCAGTGCATGAGGGTTCCTTTTTCTCTGCGTCCTTACCAGCACTTGACATTTGTTGATTTGTTGATGATAGCCATTCTGACAGGTGTGAGATGGTACCTCGTCATTTGGATTTGCATATCTTGGATGATTAGTGACTTTGAGCATGTTTTAGCATATTTTTGGCCTTCCTTATGTCCTCTTTTGAAAAGTTTCTATTTAGGTCCATTGCCAATTTGTTGATTGGGTTGTTTATTTTCTTTTGTTCAGTTGTATGAGATCCCTGTAAATGATGGAGATTAAATCCTTAACAGTTATAACATTGGGAATCATATTCTCTCTTGTAGTGGGCTTTGTTGGTATTTTTTTCAAGGTTTCTTTGTACAAAAGTTTTTATTTTGATGTACTATCATTTATTTATTTTATCTTTAGTTTCCATGGCCCTAGGAGCTATATTGGTGAAGATATTGTTTCAATATATCTCTGAGATTTTACTTCCTGTGGATTCCTCTAAATTTTTTTATGGTTTAACATACATTTAAGTGCTTTATGTATTTTTTATTCTGTTACATGTATACATATCTCTCCATTGTCCCCCCTCCCATGCATACACCAACCCCCACAGTGTTTGTGTTCATTGGTTATGCTTATATGCATGCATACAAGTCCTTTAGTTGATCTCTTATCAAAACCACCTCTCCTTAAATTTCCTGATGTAATTTGACAGTTTGTTTGATGCTTTACTGCTTCTGTGTCTATCCATTTATTCATCAGTTTATAATGTTCTTTATTATCCACAAATGAGTGAGATCATGTGGTGTTTCTCCTTCATTGACTGGCTTATTTCACTAAGCATAAGGCTTTCCAGTTCCATCCAGGTTGCTGCAAATGGTACGAATTCCTTTTTTTTAAATGGCAGCATAGAATTCCATTGTGAAGATGTACCACAATTTTCTAAGCCATTCATCTGCTGATGGGCACCTAGGCTGTTTCCAAATTGTAGCTACTGTAACTTGTGATGCTATGACCATAGGGGGTGGGGGCATAAATCTTTTCTGATTGGTGTTTGTAATTTCATAGGATAAATTTCTAAGAGTGGGATTGCTGGGTCAAATGGGAGATCCATTTTTAGTAATTTTCAGGAAACTCCATACTGTTCTCCACAGTGGCTGCATCAGTCTGCATTCCCACCAACAGTGCACAAGGGTTCCTTTTTTTCCGAATCCTCGCCAACACTTGTCCTTTGTTGATTTGTTTATGATTGCCATTCTGACTGGTGTAAGATAGTATCGCATTGTCATTTTGATTTGCATCTCTCAGATAATTAGTGATTTTAAACATGTTTTCATGTGTCTCTTGGCCTTCCTTCTGTCATGTTTCGAAAAGGTTCTATTTAGGTCCGTTGCCCATTTTTTTATTGAATCGTTTATCTTCCTTTTATTAAGTTGTATAAGTTGGCTGTAGACGTTGGACATTAAACCTTTATCAGTGATACCATTTGCAAATATGTTCTCCCATACAGTGGTCTTTCTTGTTGTTTTGTTCATGGTTTCTTTTGCTGTGCAAAAGCTTTTTATTTTGATGTAGTGTCATTTGTTTATTTTTTCTTTAGCTTCCATTACCTTAGGAGCAGTACCAGTGAAGAAGTTCTTCTGGCATGTGTCAGAGATTGTGCTGCCTGTGGATTCCTCTAGTATTTTTATGGTTCCCCATGTAATGTTTAAGTCCTGTATCCATTTTGAGTTTATTTTTGAATTTGGTGTAAGTTGGTGGTCCAGTTGCATGTTTTTGCATGTATCTATCCAATTTTTCCAACACCATTTATTGAAGAGGCTATCTTAGCTCCATTGTATATTCTTGCCTCCTTTGTGAAATATTAATTGAGCATAGTGTTTTGTGTGGATCTTTGGATTCTCTGTTCCATTCTATTGGTCTATATGTCTGTTCTTGTGCCAGTATCAGGCAGTTTTGAGAACAGTTGCTTTGTAATAGAATTTGAAATCTGGTATTGAGATCCCACCTACATTATTCTTTTTTCTCAGAATTACTGTGGCTATTTGTGGTCTTTTTTTGTTCCAGATGAATCTTTGAAGAATTCTTTCTAGGTCTGTGAAATATATCGTTGGTGTTTTAAGTGGTAGTGCATTGAATCTATAGATTGCTTTGGGTACTATGGACATTTTAATGATGTTGATTCTCCCAATCCATGAGCATGGTATGCTCTTCCATCTGTTAACATCTTCCACTATCTCTTTTGAGTGTCCTGTAGTTTTCTACATATAGCTCTTTTACCTCCTTAGTTAGGTTTATTCCTAGGTATCTTAATTTTTTTCGTGCGATGGTAAATGGGATTGATTTGAGTCTCTCTTTCTGTAATTTCACTATTAGTGTATATAAATGCCACATATTTCTTAGCATTAATTTTGTATCCTGCTACATTGCCAAACTCATTAAGTCAGTTAGTTTTGGAATGGAGTCCTTCAGGTTTTCCATACAGTATCTTGTCATCTGCAAATAAGGAGAGTTTTAGTTCTTCTTTTCTAATTTGGATGCCTTTTGTTTTTTGTTCTTGTCTAATTGCAATGGCTAATATTTCCAGTAATATGACGAACAGGATAGGTGAGAGTGGGCATCCCTGTCTTGTTCCTGTTCTTAGGGGAAATGGTTTTAGTTTTTGCCCATTGAGTATGATGTTAGCTGTGGGTTTATCATATAGTGTATGGCTTTTATGATGTTGAGGTATGATACTTTTATTCCCACTTTACTGAGAGTTTTTATCAAGAAAGTGTGTTGGATTTTCTCAAATGTATCAATTGATATTAACATATGATTTTTATCTCTCAATTTGTTTATGTGGTGTATCACATTTGTTGATTTGTGGTTATTGTACCACTCTTGCATTCCTGGGATGAATCCTACTTAGTCATGGTGTATGATCTTACTGATGTACTGCTAGATCTGATTTACTATAATTTTGTTGAGGATTTTGGCATCTATGTTCATGATAGATATTGGCCTATAATTCTCTTTCTTTGTTGCCTTTATCTGGTTTTGGTATTGGGGTGATGATGGCTTCATAGAAGGTGTTTGAAAGTGTTCCTTCTTCTTAAGTATTTTTGAATAGTCTGAGGAGGATAGGTTGTAATTCTTCTTGGAATGTTTGGTAAAACTCCCATGTAGCCATCTGGTCCTGGGCTTTTATTTGCTGGAAGCTTTTTGATGACTGCTTCAATTTCTTCCATACTTGTTGGCATATTGAGATGTTTGGACTCTTCCTGATTGAGTTTTGAAAGGTTATATTTTTCTAGGAATATGACCATTTCTTGCAGGTTGTCCAATTTGTTGGAAAAGTGTTGTTCATAGTACTTTTAAACACTGCTTTGTATTTCAGTGAGGTCTGTTGTTATTTTTCTCTTTCATTTCTGATTTTGTTTATTTGAGTCTTCTCTCTTTGGTTATTGGTGAGCCTGGCTAGAGGTCCATTAATCTTGTTTATCCTTTCAAAGAACCTGCTCTTGGTTTTGTTGATCTTTTGAATAATTTCTTGGTCTCCATGTTGTTTATTTCTGCTTTGACATTTATTATTTCTTTCCTTCTGCTTACACTGGGCTTTTCTTGTTGCTCTTGTTCTAGTTCTTTGAGTTGTAGGGTTAGGAAATTTATTACCATTGTTTCCTTTTTTTTCAGTAGGCTTGTAGTGCTATGAACTTCCCTTTTACAACTCCTTTCACTGTGTCTCATAAATTTTGTATTGTTGTGTTGTCATTGTCATATGTTACCGTGAAGTTTTTTATTTCTTCCTTGATCTCTCTGGTTACCCAGTCATTGTTTAATAGCATGCTGTTTTGTCTCCATATGTTTGATTTCTTTATATTCTTTTATTATAGTTGATTTCCAGTTTTATGCCACTGTGGTCTGAGAAATTGCTTGATATGATTTCTATCTTCTTGAATTTGAAGAGACTTTTCTTATGACCCAACGTATGATCTATCTTTGAAAATGACCCATGTGCACTGGAGAAGAATGTACATTCTGTAGCTTTGAGGTGAAATGTTCTTAAGATGTCAATTCCATGTGGTCTATTGAGTCATTTAGGATTGATGTTTCTTTTCTGAATTTTTGTTTAGAGGATTTGTTCAGTTGTGACAGTGTGGAATTAAAGTCTCCTACTATGGGAGGAGGAAAAAGAGCGGTGGAATAGACAGATACATCTGGAGATTTGTCACTGGGTAGAGGGAGAGAGAGCAGCTGAGAGTCACACTGGGAGTGTTTGCTGGCCAGTTAAGAGCCAGTTATCCTCCAGGAGAAGGTGGGGGACTGCTGGACAGGGCTCTACTGACCAGGCAACCCCACTACAATGGGGTTTTTGTCTGCTGGTGCCACCAGCATGAACGCAGAGTACAGGCCACCTCGTAGAGTGAGGTGGATGTCTATGGCAGTGTGAAAGCTGCACCTGAAGCACTCACCAGGGACCCAGAACACCATTCTCCAATCGGCCCAGACATGCAGACTCAGAGGAGATCCACACATCACACAGAAATGTCAGATTACGCCTGGGATAAGGTGAGGTCTCCTGTCTTGTATAACAGAGACATGAACACTGTAGGAACCGTGCTGCGGGAAAGCTGCTTCTGGAGAGGTCCGTGGATTGGGGCAGGGCCTGATTCCTAAGCGTGGAAGTGCACTCTCAGAGCTGATGACAGAGGGGACCTCTAAAAATGAACTCATTTTGATCTGAGGCAGAAGGGCAGCCTTTGAGTTATTACAGTATCCCAGCTGAAAAATTCCCACAAACAGGTTTTGAGAACCACAGAGTAGCAGTATCTAAGCACAGGCTAGAGAGGTCCTGTGCTTAGTCTCAGAGGTCAATTCAGAAACACTGCCATCCAATGGATGATGCACAAATAGACTCTCGCATATCCACAAAAGAATAAAGAAATTAAAACAAAACTTAGCAGTGGAACACAGGGGAACTGCAATACCCTCCCTACTGGGAAACAGGAGTGCTAAGGAGAACAATTGTGAAAGTGAATGACCATTCTATTTTTTCTTTTTTTTAAATTTTTTATTTTATTCTATTTTTTAATTTTTGCATATTTTAATTAAAAAACTATTGTTTCTTTTCTACTCAATTGTTTTTACCTTTTTATTTATTATATTTTTGTCTTCAACTAGTAGTATTCTACTACTATTTTACTATTTTACTTCAGGATTAGAGTTCTACATTCTATTTTCATATTTCCTTTAGCATAATTTTACTCTATCTCAACTCTACCTTTATGCCAACCCTCTATTCCTAACTTTTCCCATTTTGCTGGCTTATTTCTCTTTCCCTTTTCCAACTTTAGATTTTCCCTATTCTTTCTCTTTACCTGGTTAAAATTTCACCCCACTTACATATCTAATTTCAAATTCCCTACTCCAAGTCCATAGAAACCTCTCTCTTCTTGTCTTAACTATCCAAAGAGTTGTTTTTCTCTATGTTCTTTTGTTGCTGTTTGCCTGAACGGTGATTATATCGATTTTGTGTGCTTTTTTGTGAGATTGTTTTAGCTTATTCTACTGGTTTTATTTTTCTTTTTCTTTGCTTTGTTTTGGTTTGTTTTTTACCTCTCCTTTCCCTTGCCTTCCTCTATACCAGTTGTTATTTGTAGTTTGTATTAATCTCCAAGTACTGGTTGCCGGCATTTGTTGGGATTACTGATTGTTCTATTGGTGTTTTCTCCTGACATCTCTATTTTGTTCTCCTTTTCCTTTTTATCCTCGTTCTTTTTGCTCAGATTTTTTCTCTTTCTCTTTTATTTTTCTTCTCCTTTTTCTTTATTTTATTTTATTTTTTTTAATTTATTTATCAATTTTCTTCCTCCCTTTTCCCAATTTGATTTTGGAACTTCTTTCTTTTCTTATTTCCTCATTTCCCCCTTCTTCTTTCTCTACTTACCTCTAATTTGTCTTTCATTGGTGGTCACCTTATTTGTGGTTATTAAAATTGTAAATATATTTCTGTATAGTGCCTTCTGTGTTGTACCGGGTCGTGTTGTAGTTTGTGCCTTTGAATCCACATAGGAGAGAGAACTACATAATCAGACACCCAGAGAAGAAAGACCAATGGGCAGATGAAAGAACAGCCCGTAGATGACAGAAAGGAAGGTATCACCAGCAAAGGAAGTAAATGAAATGGAAGTAGAAATAAGCCAGCCAGAAAAGAGTTCAGAGAAATGATCATAAGGTGGATGAAAAGAATGGAAGAGAAAATCGGCTATGTGAGTAAAACCCAATAGGAAATAAAAAAGAAGAAAGAAGAAATGCAGAAGAACCTGGAAGAAATCCAGAACAATCAAGAAGAAATGAAAAATGACATCACTGCTATAAAGAACTCAATAGAAAGCATCAAAAGTAGACTAGAAGAAGCAGAGGACTGTATCAGTGAGCTAGAAGACAAGGTAGGAAAAAATACTCAAGTACAGCAGCTTCTAGAAAAAAAAAATTAAAAAGCAAGAGGAGAGCCTAAGTGAACTATGGGATAATACAAAACAAAACAACATCCGCATCATTGGGGTTGCAGAGAGAGTGGAAACTGAGCAACGTTAGGAGAACCTGTTTGAAAAAAATAATGACAGAAAATTTCCCCAATATAGGAAAGAAAAAACCCACACAAATCCAAGAAGCTCACAGAGACCCAAGCAAAATGGACCCCCAAAAACCGACACCAAGACACTTTATAATTAAAATGGCAAACACCAACATCAAAGTAAGAATCTTAAAAGCAGCCAGAGAGAAACAGAAAGTGACCTACAAAGGAACCCCCATAAGACTAGCTACTGATTTCTCACCAGAAACTCATCAGGCCAGAAGAGAATGGAATGAAATATAAGAAGTTATGCAAAGTAAGAGTCTGAATCCAAGAATACTGTACCCTGCAAGGCTTTCAATCAAAATTGAAGGAGAAACCAGAAGCTTCACAGACAAAAAAGGACTAAGGGAATATATTACCACCAAACCAGCAATGCAAGAAATGTTAAAGGATCTGCTGTAATAAAAAGAAATAGGAAGCGAAGAATGAACTCAGGAATAAAGACTAAAAATGGCAACAGATAAGTACCTATCAATAATAACTTTAAATGTAAATAGATTATATGATCCAATCAAAAGACATAGGGTAACCGATTGGATAAGAAAACATGATCCATATATCTGCTGTCTACAAAAAAACCCACCTCAGGAAAAGAGATGCAAACAGATTGAGGGTGAAGAAATGGAAGATGGTATTTCAAGCAAATGGAAATGAAAACAAAGCTGGGGTTGCAATTCTTATATCTGAGAAATTAGATGTCAAAGTGAAGGATATAACAAGAGATAAAGAAGGCCACTTCACAACACTAAAGGCAACAATTCAACCAGAAGAAATAATGCTGGTAAACATATACGCAACCAATATAGTACCACCTAAATACATTAAAAAAAAAAACCTCCTGGACGATATTAAGGGAGAGATTGACAACAATACAATCATAGTAGGAGACTTTAATACCACAATGTCACCATTGGTCAAATCCTCTAAACAAAAAATCAGCAAAGAAACATCAATCATAAATGACTCACTAGACCAGATGGAATTAATTGACATCTTCAGAACATTTCACCCCAACACCACAGAATATACATTCTTCTCAAGTGCACATGGGTCATTTTCAAAGATAGACCATATTTTGGGTCATAAGAAATGTCTCTTCAAATTCAAGAAGATAGAAATCATATCAAGCATTTTCTCAGACCACAGTGGATAAAACTGGACAGCAATCATAACAAAAACAATATAAAGAAATCAAACACATGGAGACTAAATAGCATGCTATTAAACAATGACTGGGTAACCAAAGAGATCATGGAAGAAATAAATAACATCATGACAGCAAATGACAATGCCAGCACAACAATAAAATATTTATGGGACACAGTGAAAGCAGTCTTGAGAGGGAAGTTCATAGCCCTACAAGCCTACTGTAAAAAATAGGAAAAATGGTAATAAATTAACTAACCCTACAACTCAAAGAGATAGAAAGAGAGCAACAAAACAAACCCATGCCAAGACCGGTTTGGCTCAGTGGATAGAGCGTCGGCCTGTGGACTGTAAAGTCCCTGGTTCGATTCCGGTCGGGTGCATGTACCTTGGTTGCGGGCACATCTCCAGTGTGGGGCGTGCAGGAGGGTGATCAATGTCTCTCTCTCATCGATATTTCTGACTTTCTATCTCCCTCTTGGTAAAAAATCAATAAAATATATATATTTTTAAAAAGCCCATTGTAAGCAGATGGAAGGAAATACTAACGACCAGAGCGGAGATAAACAACATGGAGACCAAAGAAACCATTCAAAAGATTAACAAAAGCAAGAACTGGTTCTTTGAAAGGATAAACAATATTGATGTATCTCTAACCAGGATCACCAAGAAGCAAAGAAAGAAGACCCAAATAAACAAAATCGGAAATGAAAGAAGGGAAATAACAAGAGACCCTGCCGAAATACAAAGGATTGTTAAAAAATACTATGAACCACTCTATTCCAACAAATTGGACAACCTGCAAGAAATGGACATATTCCTAGAAATTTATAAACTTCCAAAATTCAATCAGGAAGAATCTAAACATATCAATAGTCCAATAACTACGGAAGAAATTGAAACAGTCATCAAAAAGATTCTAGCAAATGAAAGCCAGGGACCAGAGTGCTACACAGGAGAGATTTACCAAACATTCAAGGAAGAATTACAACCTATTTTCCTCAGAGTATTCAAAAACCTTGAAGATGAAGGAACACTTCCAAACACCTTCTAGGAAGACAGCATCACCCTAATACCAAAACCAGATAAATACAACACAATGAAAGAGAATTATAGGCCAATATCTTTCACAAACATACACGCCAAAATCCTCAAAAAATTCTAGCAAATCATATCCTGCAGTATATCAGAAATATCATACACCAAGACCAAGAAGGATTCATCCCAGAAATGCAGGGATGGTACAATATCCACAAATCAATAAACGTGAAACATCACATTAACAAATTGGGAGATAAAAATCACATAGTCATATCAATTGATGCCAAAAAAGAATATGAGAAAATCCAACACCCTTTCTTGATAAAAACTCTCAGCAAGGCAGGAATAGAAGGATCATACCTCAACATCATATAATCCATATATGATAAACCACAGCTAATATTATACTGAATGGGCAAAAACTAAAGCCATTTCTCCTAAGAACAGGAACAAGACTGGGATGCTCACTCTCACCTCTCCTGTTTGGCATAGCACTGGAAGTATTAGCCATTGTAATTATACAAGAAGAAGAAATAAAAGGCATCCAAATTGGAAAAGAAGACGTAAAGCTGTCCTTATTTGCAGATGACATGATACTGTACATTAAAAAAAAAAACAACCGGAGGATTCCATCCCAAAACACATTGACTTAATAAATGAATTAGGCAATGTAGCAGGATACAAAATCAATGCCAAGAAATCAGTGGCATTTCTATACACGAATCATGAAATTACAGAAAGAGAGACTCAAAAAGCAATCCCATTTACCTTTGAACCAAAAAAAATAAGATACCTAGGAATAAACCTATCTAAGGAGGTAAAGGACCTATATGTAGAAAATTATAGAACATGGAAATAAGAGATAGAGGAAGAAGTAAAGAGATGGAAGAGCATACCATGCTAATGGCTTGGGAGAATCAACATCATTAAAATGTTCATACTACCCAAAGCTATCTTCAATGCACTACCCATTAAAATACCAAAGATATATTTCATAGACCTAGAAAGAATTCTTCATAGATTCATCAGTAACAAAAAAGACCACGAATACCCACAGCAATTCTGTGAAAGAAGAATAAAGTAGGTGGGATCTTAATACCAGATTTCAAGCTACATTACAAAGCAATTGTTCTCAAAACAGCCTGGTACTGGCACAAGAACAGACATATAGACCAGTGGAATAGAATAGATAATCCAGATATCTACCCAAAACGCTATGCTCAATTAATATTTTACAAAGGATGCACGAACATACAATGGAGCCAAGATAACTTCTTCAATAAATGGTGTAGGGGAAATTGGACAGATACATGCAAAATAGTAAATCTGGACTACCATCCTACACCACATACAAAAATAAACTCAAAATGGATACGGGACTTAAACATTAGATGGGAAACCATAAAAATACTAGAGGAATCCACAGGCAACACAATCTCAAACATATACCGACAGAACTTCACTGATACTGCTCCAAAGGCAATGGAAGCTAAAGAGAAAATAAACAAATGGGACTACATCAAAATAAAAAGCTTTTGCACAGCAAAAGAAACCATCAACAAAACAACAAGAAAGATCACTGTATGGGAGAACATATTTGCAAATGTTATCACTGATAAAGGTTTAATCTCCAACATCTACAGCCAACTTATACAACTTAATAAAGGAAGATGAACAATCCAATAATAAAATGGGCAACGGACCTAAATAGGACCTTTTCAAAAGATGACAGAAGGAAGGCCAAGAGACACATGAATACATGTACAAAGTCACTAATTATCTCAGAGATGCAAATCAAAACCACAATGCGATACCACCTTACACCTGTCAGAATGGCCATCATTAACAAATCAACAAATGACAAGTGTTGGCTAGGATGTGGAGAAAAAGAAACCGTTGTTTACTGTTGGTGGGAATGCATACTGGTGCAGCCACTGTGAAGAATAGTATGGAGTTTCCACTAAATCTAAAAATGGATCTCCCATTTGACCCAGCAATCCCACTGGTAGAAATTTATCCTAAGAAATTAAAAACACCATTCACAAAGATTTATGCCACCCTCTGTTTATAGCAGCACAATTTACAGTGGCTACAATTTGGAAACTGCCTAGGTACCTGACAGCAGATGAGTGGATCAGAAAACTATGGTACATCTACACAATGGAATTGTAAGCTGCCATTAAGAAGAAGGAACTCTTACCATTTGCAGCAACCTGTATGGAACTGGAGAGCCTTATGCTTAGTGAAATAAGGCAGTCAAAGAAGGAGAAACACCACATGATCTCACTCAGTTGTGGATAATAAAGAACGTTGTAAACTGATGAACAAAAGGATATATACAGAGGCAGTAAATCATCAAACATGCTGTCAAATTAGAGCAGAAAGTTTAAGGAGGGGTGGGGTAGATAAGAAATCAATCAAAGGACTTGTATCTATGCATATAAGCATAACCAATGAACATAGTTACTGGGGGGTTAGGGTATGCCTGGGAGGCAGGGGGCGCAATGTCGAAATATGTATACCTGTAACACAATAAAAATAAATAAATAAATAAATAAATAAATAAATAAATAAATAAATAAATAAAGTCTCCTAGCATGATTGTATTTCTGTCAGTCTCTGCCTTAATATCCTTCAGGAGTTTTTTTTTTTTTTATGTATTTATGTGCTCCTAAAACCGGTGTGTATATGTTTACCAGTGTTATTTCTTCTGGTTGGATTGTTCCCTTTAGTATTATGATATTGCCTTCTTTATCTCTTCTTATGTCCTTTACTTTAAGATCTAATTTGTCAGATATTAGTATTGCAACCCCATCTTTGTTTTCATTTCCATTTGCCTGAAATACCATCTTCCATCCCTTCACCCTCAATCTGTGTGCATCTCTTTTCATAAGGTGGGTTTTTTGTAGACAGCAGATATATGGATTATGTTTCTTATCCAATCGGTTACCCTATGTCTTTTGATTGGATCATGTAATCCATTTACATTTAAAGTTATTATTGATAGGTACCTATCTGTCTCCATTTTTAGTCTTTACCCCTGAGTTCCTTTTTCACTTCCTATTTCTTTTTATTACAGCAGACCCTTTAACATTTCTTGCATTGCTGGTTTGGTGGTAATATATTCCCTTAGTCCTTTTTTGTCTGTGAAGCTTCTGATTTCACCTTCAGTTTTGATTGAAAGCCTTGCAGGTACAGTATTCTTGGATTCAGACCCTTCCTTTGCATGACTTTGTATATTTCATTCCATTCCCTTCTGGATTGATGAGTTTCTGGTGAGAAATCAGTAGCTAGTCTTTGGGGGTTCCTTTGTAGGTCACTTTCTGTTTCTCTCTGGCTGCTTTTAAGATTCTTACCTTGACGTTGGTGTTTGCCATTTTAATTATAATGTGTCTTGGTGTCGGTTTTTGGGGGGTTCATTTTGCTTTGGACTCTGTAAGCTTCTTGTATTTGTGTGTGTTTTTTTCCTATATTGGTGAAATTTTCTGTCATTATTTCTTCAAACAGGTTCTCCTAACGTTGCTCAGTTTCCACTCTCTCTGCAACCCCAATTATGCTGATGTTGTTTTGTTTCGTATTATCCCATAGTTTCCTTACGCTCTCCTCTTGCTTTTTAATTTTTTTTTTCTAGAAGCTGCTGTACTTGGGTTTTTGTTCCTACCTTTTCTTCTAGCTGACTGATGAAGTCCTCTGCTTATTCTAGTTTACTTTTGATGCTTTTTATTGAATTCTTTATAGCAGTGATGTCATTTTTCATTTCTTCTTGATTATTCTGCATTTCTCCCAGGTTCTTCTACATTTCTTCTTCCTTTTTCTTTATTTCCTCTTTGGTCTTACTCACATTGTTGATTTTGTCTTCCATTCTTTTCATTCACCTTATGATAATTTATCTGAACTCTTTCTCTGGCAGGCTTATTTCTGCTTCTATTTAATTTATTTTCTTTGCTGGTGATACCTTTCTTTATGTCATATGCACGCTATTTCTTCGTCTGTCCATAGTCTTTCTTCTCAGGGTGTGTGATTATGTAGTTCTCTTCTATTTTGATTCAAAAACACAAACTACAACACGACCAGGAACAACACACAAGACACTGAATAGAAATGTATTTACAATGTTAATAACCACAAATAAAGTGACCACCAATGAAAGTCAAATTGGGGGGAAATAGAGAAAGGAGAACAGGAAAATGAGGGAAAAGGCAAAGAAAGAAGTGCCAACATCAAATTGTGAGAAGGGAGGAAAAAAAAATAGATTAACAAAAAAATAAAATAAAATAAAAAAAGAAAAAGGAGAAGACGAAGAAAAGAGAAAAATATCTGAGCAAAAAGAAAGAGGGTAAGAGAGAAAAGTTGAATAAAATATAGATGTCAGGAGAAAACACCAATAGAACAATCAGTAATCCCAACAAATGCTGGCAACCAGTATCTGGAGATTAATAGAAACTAAAAATAACAACTGGTATAGAGGGAGGCGAGGGAAAAGATAGGTAAAAAACAAACCAAAACAAAGCAAAATAAAACAAGTAGAATAAACTAAAAGAATCTCACAAAAAAGCACAAAAAATTGATATAATCACTGTACAGGCAAACAGCAACAAGAGAACATAGAGAAAAACAACTTTTTGGATAGTTAAGACAAGAGAGAGATTTTTATGGACTTGGAGTAGGGGATTTGAAATTAGATATGTAAGTGGGGTGAAATTTTAACCAGGTAAGGAGAAAGAATAGGGAGAATCTAAAGTTGAAAAAGGGAAAGAGGAAACAAGCCAGCAAAATGGGAAAAGTTAGGAATAGAGGGTTGGCATAAAGGTAGAGTTGAGATAGAGTAAAATTATGCTAAAGGAAATATGAAAATAGAATGCAGAACTCTAATCCTGAAGTAAAATAAAGAGAAATCAAAATGACACTTTTTCCCCCAAAAAAGGTCAAATAGTAGTAGTAATAATACTAGTTGAAGACAAAAATGTAATAATGAAAAGGATAAAATCAATTGAGTAGGAAAGAAATAATAGTTTTTTAATTAAAATATGCAAAAATGAAAAAAATAGAATAAAATAAAAAATTAAAAAATTAAAAAAATAGAAAAATAGAATGGTCATTCACTTTCACAATTGTTCTCCTTAGCACTCCTGTTTCCCAGTAGGGAGGGTATTGCAGTTCCCCTGTGTTCCACTGCTAAGTTTTGTTTTAATTTCTTTATTCTTTTGTGGTTATGCGAAAGTCAATTTGTTCATCATCCACTGGGTGGTACTCTTTTGGAATTGACCTCTGAGTCTAAGCACAGGACCTCTCTAGCCTGTGCTTAGATCCTGCTACTCTGTGGTTCTCAAAACCGGTTTGTGGGAATTTTTCAGCTGGGACACTGTAATACCTCCCAGGCTGCCCTTCTGCCTCAGATCAAAATGAGTTCTTTTTTAGAGGTCCCCTATGTCATCAGCTCTGAGAGTGCACTTCCACTCTTAGGGATCGCGCCCTGCCCCACATCCACTGACCTCTCCAGAAGCAGCTTTCCCGCAGCCCGGTTCCCACAGTGTTGACATCTTTGTTCTGCAGGACAGGAGACCTCACCTTATCCCAGGCGAATTATGAGCTTTCAGTGTGCTGTGTGGATCTCCTCTGAATCTGCGTGTCTGCACCGATTGGAGAGTGGTGTTCTGGGTCCCTGGTGAGTGCTTCAGCTGCAGCTTTCAGACCGCCGCAGACATCCACCTCTCTCTGCAAGATGGCGTGTTCTCCGCATTCACGCTTGTGGCACCAGCAGACAAAAACCCCATGGCAGTTAGGCTGCCTGCTCAGGAGAGCCCTTTCCAGCAGTCCCCTACCTTCTCCTGGAAGATAACTCACTCTTAAGTTGCCAACAAACACTCCCAGTGCGTCTCGCAGCTGCTCTCTCTCCCTGTGCCCAGCGACAAGGCTCCAGAAGCGTCAGTCTATTCTGCCACCATTTCCGCCCCCCCCCCCGATCTCATTTCATTTTGTTGATTTTTTTCCAGTACAGAGCTTTTTATTTTGGTGTAGTCTCATTTGTTTATTTTTTCCTTTGTTTTCCTTAGAAACAACAAGCTTGCAAGTCTTCCTTCCTTTCAATTTTTGGAAATAATTTGAGGAGTATAGGTGTTAGTTCTTCTTTGATTAATTTGTAAAACTCCCCTTTGTAGTTATCCAGTCCAGGACTTTTGTTTTCTGGGAAGTTTTTTATTACTTCTTCAATTTCATAGTTATTATTGGTTTTATTACTTCTTCAATTTTATATTTGTTATTGGTCTATTCAGTTTTTTTTTATTCTTCTTGAGTTAATTTTTTTTAAGATTTTATGTTTATAGGATTTGTCAGTTTTGTCCTGGTTTTCCAATTTGTTAGAATATAATTGTTTGTAACATTTTCTTACATTTTTTTTTTATTTCTGTGATGCTAGGTGTTACTTTGTCTCTTTTGTTTCTGATTTTATTTATTGCATCCTTTCTTTTTGTTTCTTGACTAGTCTGTCTAAAAGTTAATCAATCTTGTTTATTTTTTCCATTGGCTTTATTGATATTATTGTTTTTCTAGTCTCTGTGCCATTTATTTCTCTTTTCATTTTTAATATTTCTTTCCTTCTACTTTCTCTGGGATTTTTTTTTTTTTTTTTGCTAAACCCTTCCTAATTCTTTTCATTTCAGTTATAAGTTTATTAGAGATATTTCTTATTTCTTGAGGTAGGTCTTTAGTGCTATGAATTTCCCTCTAAGAACTGCTTTTCCTGTACCCCTGAGAATTTGGATTGTTGTGTGTTCATTTTTATTTGTTTCCAAAAAGTTTTAAATTTCTTCTTTGATCTTCTTGGTAACCCATTAGTTGGTTAATATCATGCTATTTAGCCTCCATGTGTTGGAATTTTTTATGGTTTTTATTATAGTTGATGTCTATTTTCATGCCATTGTGATTTGAGAAGGTGCTTGATATGATTTCAATATTCTTGACCTTGTAAGGACTAGGTTTATGTTTTAACATGTGGTCTATCTTTGAGAATGTCTTATGTCCACTTGAGAAGAATTTTATTCTACCACTTTGGGGTGAAATGTTCTATGTCAATTAATTCTATCTGAGCTAGTGCATCATTTAGGGTCATTGCTTCCTTTTCTAATTTTTTTTGTCTGGAAGATCTATCCAGTAAATTCAGTGGAGTGTTGAATTTCCCTAATATGATTGTATTGTTATCTATCTCTCTCTTAATTTCTTCCAAGAGTTTTTAAAATATATTTAGGTACTCCTATATTGAGTGCATATATGTTTATCAGGGTTATATTTTCTTTCTGGATTGATCTCTTTAGTATTATGTAGAGAACTTCTTTGTCTTTTGCAATGGCCTTTGTTTTAAATTCTCTTTTGTCAGAGACGAGTATTGCTACCCTTATCTTTTTTATTTCTTTTTGTATGGACAGTTTTTTTCCATCCCCTCACTTTCATTCTATGTGAGTATTTTGTTTTGAAATGGGTGTCTTGTAGACAGCACTTAAACCTTTTACAAAATGGTGATTCAGCCCTTTAGTTTTGAGATTGGTGTTCTATGTGTGATAATATATCTTTATCACCAACAGTGTCTATATTCTAAAGTGAGGGTGAACATCTTTCTCAGCTATGTTCTTTTGATAAAATCATTAAAGTAATATAAAGTTCTGAAGCTAGCACATCTTGGTTCTAGGGAGCCAAAGGTTATTTCCTTGAAGGGTTTGGCCTGACAAAAGACCTTCAAGTATAGGGAGTAATAATAGCGTGATTGCCCTAAATGGGCCCATCTCTTCCCTGGAAGTTAGGCATTACTTACTCTTAAATATTAGTTCACCATATATGTGGTGAACAGAAAGAATGACACTTTGACTTACTGTAATGTGTTCTTACTTAGCCAGTGTGTTTGAGTAGTCATGATTCAGCAAAAATCAACCAAGTTTTGGTTCATTTTTATCTTCTTCTTAAACCTCACATATAGAAGTCCTTTATATGTTCTTCAAAGTTTTTTGAGAACACAGAAGTATGTCCAGAAACTGGGGTTATAGAATGCACAGTTCCATCCTGCTTCTTACTGAACCCATCTCTTTGGGATGGCTAGCAATTGGAACTCACATGGAACATTCTGCTTTGAGCTTGTGTTGATAAAACAGCTGATAATAAGCAAACCCAGAGAAAACTTTTTGTCTCGCCCCTGCCTCCAAGACAACTAAAAAGTAACATAGACTGTGTAGATCTTTCAGGACCTTTGGAGACCATCTGATTCAACCTTACCATAGTACATATGGAAAATTCAAGCCCAGAGTTGAAAAAAGGAATTTGCTCAAGATTATACAGTGAAATACTGGTGGACCTTTACCTTCAGAAGGCTGCTCTTTCTCCTTAGTTCTATGTTAAGGAGAAATCTGATAGACATATCTGTTCAAACTAGTTATGTGTGTGTATTTATCAATATTTCTATGTATTTCATATAGTTTACATTTTAAATAAAACTTTATCTTAGGTTAATTTTGTATTTAGACAAAAGTTGTAAAAATAGTACATGGAATTTTCATAAACTTTTCACCCATTTATCACCTTACATTAGTATGGTATATTTACCAAAACTAAGAAACCAGGGGGGAACCAAGATGGTGGCATAGGTAAATGCCTATACGCACTACCTCCCACAACCACATCAAAATTACAATGAAATACAGAACAACCATCATCCAGGACCGCCAGAAATCTGGCTAAATGGATTTAATACAACTAGATAAGTAAAGAAGAAAGCATGCTGAGACTGGTAAGATATGTGGAGGCACAGATAAGGCTAGTCGGGCACCCAGGTGTGTTGCTTTTTTAATTGTGAGGGAGATTGCCTCTGCAGAGGCTGTCAATAGGAGCAAAGGGTCCAAGCCCCACACCAGGCCCTGAGGTCAGGGTTTCAGAGCTCAGGAAAGGAACCCCTATGAGCAGTAAGAACTACATGCTGTAAAAACTAGTGCAGATTGGGGCTGAGTGACACAAAAGCTTCTGGATACCCAGATGCTCCTCTTAAAAAGGCTGGCAGTACAAACTAAATTTATAAGCTTCCATTTCATCTGAGATCCAGTGCTGGGTGAGGCTCTGAGAGATCAAGACACATATGGGGAGAACTTGGGGGCAGCTTTCTTCTAAATGGAGGTGCTTGCATTATTCCTGTGCTGGGTCCTCCCTTGTTTTAGGGCTGACTGGCAGCCATTTATCTTTTCTCTGCCCTGGTGATTCCCTGAGACACCACCCCACCTAATTTACAATGCATCCCAAGATATGATCAGTGGCTTTTACATATGAATGGTCAGTCCTCTCTCAGGCTAAAATCCTGTCAAGCTACAGTTGGGTCAAGAATCCCCAAAACTATATTTTAAAAAAAAGCCCAAGACCCATCACCAGCACCAGCCTGCCTTGCTTCATAGCTGGGGCTTATCTGGGCAATTCCAAAGCCCATAAAAAAGGAGGAATCTGCAGATATATCTGTAGCTCCTGCTGGATTGCCCAGTGGATGGCTTTGCACCCTCCTGGAGACCCAAGAGCCAATACACACAGTGGTCAGTGTGAGACCATACCAGATTACAACTATTCACGTCCATAAGCAACACACCCAAGTGGAAGACTCAGTGAGCACTAAAATCCCACTTGAAGCAAGTCCTCCACAGAAGTTTCTCCTACACATCAGCTCTCCCACTGTAGTCATAGCTGGTCCTCACAGCCAATTGTTCTGGAGGTCAATTCCTCCCAGTGACACCAACAGCAATCAAGGATCAACTACAATAACACTGTGCACAAATGGGGTTCACCAAGAGTGTCCAACTTAAGTAACTGGGGAGGCTGTCACTGTGCCCTATAAGACACCTACTATACAAGGCCACTCTAACAACTCAAGGAGACTTATCAGCTACCCAATACACAGAAACAAACACAGGAAAATAGCCAAAATGTAGAGACAAAGAAACATGTCACAAATGAAAGAAATGTAAAAAAGTAAACTACTGAATATAGAGTTCAAAACCATGGTTATAAGGCGACTCAAGAATCTTCTAGAAAGCTCCAAGGTACTTAGTAAGGGTTTTAAGGATCTTAGTGAGAATGCCAAAAAAAGGAACAAGCCAAATCAGAAATTAAGCATACACTGACTGAAATAAAGAATAATATACAGGGATTTAACAGTAGAGTAGAGGATTCTGAGAATCAAATCAACAATTTGAAATATGAAGAAACAAAAAACACCCAACCAGAAGAGCAAGAAGAAATAAGAATTAAAAAATGTGAAGATGGTATAAGGAGCCTCTGGGGCAACTTCAAGTGTACCAACATCCACATGACAAGGGTGCCAGAAGAATAGAGTAAGATACTGAAGAAATAATGATAGAGAACTTCCCTTACCTGGTGAAAGAAATAAAGTTACAAGCCCAGAAAGCACAGAGAGTCCCAAATAAGAGGAGCCCAATGAGGACCACACCAAGTCACATCATAATTAAAATGCCAAGGGCTAAAAAAAAGAGAGAATCTTAAAAGCATAAAGAGAAAAGCAGTTAGTTACCTACAAGGGAATGCCCATATGAATGTCAGATGATTTCTCAAAAGAAACTATGCAGGCCTGAAGGGACTGTCAATAAATATTAAAAGTGATGAATAGCAAGTATCTACTCTCAAGAATACTCTACCCTGCAAAGCTATCATTTAGAACTGAAGGTCAGATAAAGAGCTTCATAGGCAAGAAAAATCTAAAGGAGTTCATCACCACCAAACTAGTATTATATGAAATGCTGAAGGGTATTCTTTAAGAAGAGGAAGAAAAAGACAAGGGTAAAGATAAAAAAAATATATGAACAACAACATTACAACAAATACATAACTATCAACAGGTGAATTGAAAAATCAATGAATAAAAAATCTGATGAACAGAATAAACTGGTGAATGGAATAGAATCAGGGACATGGAAATAGAACAAACTGATGATTCTCAAAGTGAAGGGAGTGTGGGGGGGTGTGGGAAGAGATTAGACAAAGATCTTATATGCATGTATGCATTACCTATAGGGTGGCCAGGGCCTGAGTGAGGTAAGAACCTGGTAGAGGGGAGGTATTGGGGGAAAAAAGATGAACATCTATAATAATCTCAACAATAAAATTAATTTTTAAAAAGCAAGACAAACAAACAAAAACTAAGAAACCAACATTTGTATATTACTATTTACTAAGCTCCAAACTTCATTTATATGTAACCAATTTTTCCAGTAATGTCTTTTGTTAATTGCCAGGATTTGATCCATGTTACCACATTGCATTTAATCATCATATGTATTTAGTCTTCTGCTGTCTGTGATGATTTCCCAGTTTTTTTCCTAAAGGAGTTCATCACCACCAAGCCAGTATTAAATGAAATGCTGAAGGGTATTCTTTAAGAAGAGGAAGAAGAAGAAAAAGGTAAAGATAAAAATATGAAACATAAAGTTATTCATAACTTTAACATTTTTGTGAAGTACAAAATGTTTTGCAGAATGTCCCTTAATTTGTGTTAGCCTGATATATTTCTAATGATTACACATGGATTATTGGTTTTGAAGAATACTACAGAGATTAAGTACTACTTTTATTCACAGTATATCAAGAGATATATGATATCCATAAAACATCACTAGTAACTATCACTACTTAATTTTGATCTCTTGGTTAAAGTAGTGTTTGCCATGTTTGTCTACTGTAAAGTTCCTATTTTTTTTTATTTTCCATTCTTTATTCTTTGTGAGCAAGTCACTAACTTGGCTCCCAGAAAGGGGAGAATCTACATATATTATTTGGAATAATCTGTAAGAAAGTTCTGTCTCTTCTTCACCATTTATTTATTTATTCAATTATTTATTTTCCAGAGGCCTGATGCATAAAATTTGTGCATGGGGGGTGGGTACCGCAGCCTAGCCTCCACTCTCTCCAATCTGGGACCCCTGGAGGGATGTTTGATTGCCTGTTTACAGGGATCAGGCCATGGGAGTGTGGCCAGCCTGTGTGAGGGACTGATGGCTGTTTGAAGACTGGTCACACCCCTTGGCAACCCAAGCTCCCAGCCCTTCTTTTTTTTTCTTTCCTTTCTTTTATTTTCTTAGCACCTCCTTGAACTGAGTCCAGGGCTGACTGGAAGCAGGTATCTGGAATTTATCTTATATAATGGAAAATGTGTAGCCTTGAGAAGAGGCCAGGGCCAGCCAGGGCAAGCTGGAAGCTTGGCTTCTTCCATCACCAAGAGAAACTGAAGCCTCCAGCTCTGTGGCCACCTACATGTTTGTTTGGTTAATTTGCATAGTTGCTCCTGATTGGCTGGTGGGTGCAGCAGAGTGATGGTCAATTTTCATGTTTCTCTTTTATTAGTGTAGATATGTGTATAGACTCACATTATATTCAAGTGCTGCATAATGACATTTCAATCACTGACAGATTATATATAAAGCAGGTTCAAGAAGATTATTAACTAGTATGTTGGAGATGAAAAATTCCTATTGCCTAGTGAGTATCCTAGTAGCTGTCATAATATCCTGCAAAAATGCATTACTCAAGTATTTTTGGTGATACTGGTGTAAACAAATCCATTGCACTGCCAGTGATATAAAAGTATAACATACAAAATCATATGATTATGTTACTGATTTAGGCATTTACTATACTATATTTTTAAAATATTTTTATAATTGTATTACATGTCTACATATCTTCCCAATATCCTCCTCCATCCCACTATCATGTATGCCCTAACCCCCTAGTGGCCTGTGTCCATTGGTTGTGCTTATATGAATGCATACAAGTCCTTCAAAGATCTCTTATCTACCAAAACGCTCCCTAATCTTCCCACTGTAATTTGTCAGTCTGTTTCATGCTCTATTGCCTCTGCATCTATCTTTTTGTTCTTCAGTTTATAATGTTCTTTATTATCCATAAATGAATGAGATCATGTGGTATATTTATTTCATTGACTGGATTATTACACTTAAAATAATGCTCTCCAGTTCCATCTAGGTTGCTGCAAATGGTAAGAATTCCTTCTTTTTATGGCAGCATAGTATTCCATTGTGTAGATGTACCATAGTTTTCTAATCCACTCATTTGCTGATGATATTTAGGCTGTTTCCAAATCTTAGCTATGGTGAATTGTGTTGCTATGAACATAGGGGTGCATATAACCTTTCTGTTTGGTGTTTCTAGTTTTTTTTGGGATATATTCTTAGGAGTGGGTTTACTGGGTCAAATAGGAGTTCCATTTTTAGTTTTGTGAAGAAACTCTATATTGTTCTCCACAGGAGCTGAACCAGTCTGCATTCCCATCAGCAGTGCACGAGGGTTTCTTTTTCTCCTCATCCTCGCCAATATTTGACATTTGTTGATGATTGCCATTGTGAAAGGTGCGAGATGGTATTTGATTTGTATCTCTCAGATAATTAGTGAATTGAGCATATTTTCATATGTCTCTTGGCCTTCCCTCTGTCTTCTTTTGAAAAGATTCTATTTAGGTCTGTTACTCATTTTTTATTGGGTCGTTTATGTTCCTTTTATTCAGTTGTATAAGTTACCTGTAGATGTTGGAGATTAAACATTTATCAGTGATAACATTTGCAAATATGTTCTCCCATACAGTGGTCGTTCTTATTGTTTTGTTGATGGGTTCTTTTGCTATGCAAAAGCTTTTTATTTTGATGTAGTCTCATTGTTTATTTTCTCTATAGCTTCCATTGCCCTAGGAGCAGTATCAGTGAAGAAGATCCTTTGGCATATGTCTGAGATTTTGCTGCCTGTGGATTCTTCTAGTATTTTTAGCGTTTCCTGTCTAATGTTTAAGTCTTGTACCATTTTGAGTTTAGTTTTTGTGTATGGTGTAAGTTGGCGATCTAGTTTCATTTTTTTGCATGTATCTGTCTAATTTTCCCAACACCATTTATTGAAGAGACTGTTTTGACTCCATTGTATGTTCATGCCTCCTTTGTCAAATATTAATTTAGCACAGTGGTTTGGGTTGATATTTGGATTCTCTATTCTATTCCGTGGGTCTATATTTTTCTTCTTGTAGCAATTCCAGGCTGTTTAGAGAACAGTGGCTTTGTAAGACAGCTTGAAATCTGGTATTGAGACCCCACCTACTTTATTCTTTTTTCTCTGGATTGCTGTGGCTATTCAGGGTCTTATTTTGTACCAGATTAATCTTTCGAGAGTTCTTTCTAGGACTGTGAAATATGCCCTTGGTATTTTAATTGGGAGTGCATTGAATCTATAGATTGCTTTGGGAAGTATGGACATTATAATGAGGTTGATTCTCCCAATCCATGAGCATGGTATGCTCTTCCATCTGTTTATGTCTTCCTCTATCACTTTTTTTCAATGTCCTGTATTTTTCCGCATAGAGGTCTTTTACCTCCTTAATTAAGTTTATTCTTAGGTATCTTATTTTTTCTTTTTTTGGTGTGATGGTAAATGGGATGGTTTTCTTAGTGTCTTTTTCCATAAGTTCACTATTAGTGTAAAGATTTCTGGGCATTAATTTTGTATCTCGCTACATTGCTGAATTCATTTATTAAGTCTATTAGTTTTTTTATGTACTTGCTTGGGCTTTTTATATACAATATAAGGTCATCTGCAAATAAGGATAGCTTTAATACTTCTTTTTTAATTTGGTTGCCTTTTATTTCTTCTTCTAGTGTAATTGCAATGGCTAATACTTTCAGTACTATGTGGAACAGAGGTGGTGAGAGCGGGCAACCCTGTCTTGTTCCTGTACTTAGAGGAAATGGTTTTGGTTTTTACCCATTGAGTATGATGTTAGCTGTGCGTTTATCATATATGGCTTTTTATTATGTTGAGGTATTATCCTTCTATTCCCACCTTGTTGAGAGTTTTTATCAAGAAAGGGTGTTGGATTTTGTCAAATGCTTTTTCCACATCATTTGATATGACTATGTGATTTTTATCTCTCAATTTGTTTATGTGATGTATCACATTTATTGATTTGTGGATATTGTACCACTTTTGAATTCCTGGGATAAATCCTACTTGGTCATGGTGTATAATCTTTCTGATGTACTGATGGATTCTATTTGCTAGAATTTTGTTGAGGATTTTTGCATCTATGTTCATGAGGGATATTGGCCTATAATTCTCTTTCATTGTGCTGTCTTTATCTAGTTTTGGTATCAGGGTGATATTGGCTTTATAGAAGGAACTTGGAAGTCTTTATTCCTCTTGAATTTTTTGGAAAGTCTGAAAAGAATACGTTTAATTCTTCCTTGAATGTTTGGTAAAACTCCTCTGTGAACTCATCTGGCCCTGGGCTTTTGTTTACTGGAAACTTTTTGATGACTGCTAAAATTGATTCTATAGTTTTTGGCCTATTGAGATATTTAGATTCTTCCTGATTGAGCTTTAGAAGGTTATATATTTTTCTAGGAATATGTCCCTTTCCTCTAGGTTGACCATTTTGTTGGAATCGAGTTGTCTATAGTATCATTTAACAATCCTTTGTATTTCGATGGGGTCTGTTGTCATTTCACCTTTCATTTCTGATTTTGTTTATTTTGATCCTCTCTCTTTGCTTCTTGGTGAGCCTAGCTAGAGGTTCATCAATCTTGTTTATCCTGTCAAAGAACAAGCTCTTGATTTTGTTTATCTTCTCTATGTCATTTATCTCTGCTGTGATCTTTATTAATTCTATCCTTCTGCTTATGCTGGGCTTTTCTTGTTGCTCTTTTTCTAACTGTGTGAGTTGTATGGATAGGTAATTTATTGCTATTGTTTCTTTTTTGTTTTGTTTTGTTTTTTTTTTACAATAGGATTGTAGAGCTATGAACTTCATTCTCGAGATTCTCAAGACTGTTTTCGCTGTGCCCCATAGATTTTGGATTGCGGTGTTTGCATTGTCATTTGTTGACATAATGTTTTCTATTTCTTCCTTGATCTCTCTGGTAACCCAGTCATTGTTTAATAGCTTCCTCTTTTTCTCCAGGTATTTGATTTTTTGGATTGTTTTTATTATAGTTGATTTCCAGTTTTATGCCACTGTGGTCTGAGAAAATGCTTGATATTATTTCTATCTTCTTGAATTTGAAGAGACTTTGCCTATGACCCAACATAATGGTCTATCTTTGAAAATGACCCATGTCCACTTGAGAAGAATGTATATTCTGTGGCTTTGGGGTGAAATGTTCTGAAAATGTCAATTAATTCCATCTGGTCTAGTGAGTCATTTATGATTGATGTTTCTTTGCTGATTTTTTGTTTAGAGGATTTGTCCAGTGGTGACAGTGGGGTATTAAAGTCTCCTACT
The DNA here is from genome assembly GCA_004026805.1 of Lasiurus borealis. NCBI lineage: Eukaryota > Metazoa > Chordata > Mammalia > Chiroptera > Vespertilionidae > Lasiurus > Lasiurus borealis. The sequence goes on along the minus strand of PVJN01003776.1, from coordinate 36,718 downwards.
ATGATTGTATTGCTGTCAATCTTTCCCTTGATATCCTCCAGGAGTATGTATGTGTATATATATATGGGATATTGGCCTATAATTCTTTCATTGTATTGGGTTAATCTAGTTTTGTTTTTAGGGTGACGCTGGCTTCCTAGAAAGACCTTGGAAATGTTCCTTCCTCTTCAATTTTTTGGAATAGTCTGAGGAGGATAGGTTTTAACTCTTCCTTGAATGTTTGGGAAAACTTCCCTGTATAGCCATCTGGTTCTGGGCTTTTGTTTGTTGGAAACTTTTTAATGACTGTTTCAATTTCTTCCATTGTTATTGGCCTATTGAGATGGTTAGATACCTGTTGATTGAGTTTTGGAAGGTTATATTTCTCTAGGAATATGTCTATTTTCTCCAGATTGTCTGATTTGTTGGAATAGTGTTGTTTATGGTATCTTTTAACAATGCTTTGTATTTCAGTGGGATCTGTTGTTATTCTATCTCTTTCATTTCTAATTTTGTTTACTTGAATCCTCTCTCTTTGATTCTTGGTGAGCCTAACTAGCAGTTAATTAATCCTGTTTATGCTTTTAAAGAACCAGCTCTTGGTTTTGTTGATCTTTTGTATTTTTCCTTTGGTCTCTATGTCATTTTCTCCACTCTGATCTTTACTATTTCCTTCCTCCTGCTTACACTGGAATTTTCTGGTTGCTATCTTCCTAGCTCTTTGAGTGGTAGGTTTAGGTCATTTATTACCATTTTTTTTTCATTTCCATTTGCCTCAAAATCTTTTTCCATCCCTTCACCCTCAGTCTGTGTGCATCTTTTTTCTGAGTTGGGTTTCTTGTAGACAGCAGATATATGGGTCATGTTTTCTTATCCAATCCTTTACCCTATGTTTTTTTTTAAATATATTGCATTGATTTTTTACAGAGAGATAAGGAGAAGGAATAAAGAGCCAGATACATTTATGAGCTGTCTCCTGCACGCCCCCACTAGGTATGTGACCTCAAACAAGGCACATGCCCTTGACCCAAATCGAACCCATGACCCTTCAGTCCACAGGCCGATCGTCTATCCATTGAACCAAACTTGTTTCGGCTATGCTATGTCTTTTGATTGGAGCATTTAATCCATTTATATTTAAATTTATTATTGGTAGGTACTTATTTGTCACCATTTTTATTCTTTACCCCTGTGTTCCTTCTTTGATTCCTATTTTCTTTTTTTTTTTTCAGACCCTTTAACATTTCTTGTCTTATTGGTTTGGAGGTCATAAATTCCCTTAGTCCTTTTTTTGTCTGTGAAGCTCCTGATTTCACCTTAAATTTTGATTGATAGCCTTTTGGGGTACAGTATTCTTGATTTCAGACCCTTCCTTTCCATAACTTTGTATATTTCATTCCATTCCCTTTTGGCCTGATGAGTTTCTGTTGAGAAATCAGTCACTATTCTGATGGGACTTTCTTTGTAGATAACATTCTGTCTCTCTCTGGCCACTTTTAAAATTCTTACTTTGCCATTGTTGTTTGCTAATTCAATTATAATGTGCCTTGGCAACAGTCTTTTGGGATCCATTTTTCTTGGGACTTTGTGAGCTTCTTGGATTTGTGTCCGTATTTTCTTTCCTATATCAGGGAAGTTTTCTGTCTTTATTCCTTCAAACGCGTATTCTATTTCTTGCTCAGTTTCCTCTCCTTCTGGAACCCCTTTAATGTGGATGTTTTCTTGTTTCCTATTGTCCCCAAGTTCCCTTAAGCTCTGCTATTTATAATTATTTTTTTTTTTACAATTAAAACAGAAACAACACATAAAGCATTTTATTTGACATCACTTAAAGTTCTATTGATCCTATCACATGTATTTCTTTATTTTTCCTCCTGTTTTTTAATTTTTTTTCTAAAAGCTGCTCTACTTCAGTATTTTTTCCTACCTTGTCTTCCAGCTTCCTAATGCAATCATCTGCTTCTTCTTGTCTACTCTTGATGCTTTCAATTGAGTTCTTCACAGACACCATGTTATTTTTCATTTCATTCTTGGTTCTTCTTCATTTCTTCTTGGTTCTTACACTTATTGTCGAATTTGTCTTCTATTATTTTCAGCCACCTTATGACCATTTCTCTGAATTCTTTCTCTTCCATGTTGATTGCCTCCATATCATTTACTTATTTTCTGGTGATGCCTGCTTTTTTTTCATATGTGCACTGTTTCTTTGTCTCCTGATGGTCTCTCTTTTCTGGATGTCTGGTTATGTAGTTATCCCTGTCCTGCATTGATTTAAAGGCACAAAATACAACACAACCAGGTACAATGCACAAGACACAGAACAGAAATGTATTCATTATATTAATAGCCACAAATATAGGTGACTACCAGAGAGAGACAATTTAGGGGGTAGGAGAGAAAGAAGAAGAGAGATAATAAAAAAAGAAAAGGAAAAGAAATGAATGACAAAATGAAATTGGGAGAAGGGAGAAAAAAAGAACTAAAGGAAAAAAGTAAGAGAGAAAATAAATAGAATAAGATAGAGAAAGAGAACAAATAATATATATGGGGAGAAAACTCTAACAGAACAGCCACTAATCCCAAAATATTTCAGCAACAAGTACCTGGAGATTAATACATACTACAAACAACAACTAATAGCAGATGAGGTGAGGAAAAACAGAAGTAAAAAACGAACAAAAGCAAAGCAAAAAAAAAAATAAATAGAATAAGCAAAACAATCTCACAAAAATGTGTAAAAAATTTATATAATCAACATTCAAGCAAACAACAACAAAAGAGCAGAGAGAAATACAATTTTTTGGATAGTGAAGACAGAAGAGAGAGGTGTGTATGGATTTGGAGCAAGGGATTGGAAATTGGATATATAAGTAGGGTGAAATTTTAACAGGAGGTAAAAAAAGAATAGGGGAAATCTAAAGTAGGAAAAGGGTAAGAGAAACAGATCAACAAAAGGGGAAAGTTAGGAAGAGAGTGATGACATAAAGGTAGTGTTGAGCTAGAGTAAAATGATGCTAAAGGAAATATGAAAATAGAATGTAGAACACTAATCCCAAAGTAAAATAAAGAGAAAATAAAATTACAACTTTTTTCTCAAAAAGGTAAAATAGTAGTAGTAATAATACTGATTGAAAATAAAAATGTAATAATAAAAAAAAGGTAAAATCATGTTAGGAAAAAGAAAAAAATAGTTTCTTAAGTAAAAGATAAAAAAAGAAACAAGGAAAAAAAATAGAATGTGAAGTAGTGACAGTCATTCACTTCTTCTATTTTTCTGTTTGGCATGCCTGTTTCCCAGTTTGGATAGTATTTCAGTTCCCTGCAATCCACTGAGGCTCAGTGTTGTTAACCAGTCCTGGTTTTTAAGCAGGCCGTGTGTCTTAATCTCTTTATTCTTTTATTTGTGATTACACAAGAGTTAATTTGTGAGTCAGCCCCTGGATGGCAGTGTTTTTGGATTGATCTCCAAGTCTATATGTACTTTCTAGCCTCTGCTTAGATCCTGCTTTCCCTGTGGCACTCAATACCTGTTTGTGGGAGTGGGCTGCCCCAGAGCTGGTTCTCTGATGGTTATTCCTCACTTCAATCCCCAGGTTCCAGGAAAACAACTTTCCCCTGCAGTCTCCCAGGGTGTCCACAACTGGGTGATCCTATGTATTGGGCTTAGCAATCAGAAGAAAGGATCTGAAGAGGAAAGTGCGCCAGTCTGTGCAGTTCACCTTCCTTGCTCTTATCCAAGGAGTGGACACGCTTTAATAACTCCCAGGCTGTCCTTCTGTGTCAGGTCAAAGTGGGTTGCTTTCTAGATATCCCCTCTGTTATAGCTCTGAGTACCCCCTTCCACATTCATATATAATGCCAGCCCCAACTGCCATGGATTTCTCTAGGTGCAGACTTCCCCCAGTCCTCCAGCTCCCACAGTGCACACATTTCTCTGTCTTGTGGGACCACAGACCTCACCTTATCCCGGGAGAAATCTGACCTTTCCATGTGGAGTGTAGAATCCAAGTGTTTTTGCCAATTGGGGAGTGGTGTTTTGGGGCTCACAGCTGTTTGTTGGGTTCCACAGTTGTAGGTTTTCAGGCTTCTGTTAACATCCACTATCCCCTTTAAAGATAGCATGGTCTCCACATCCAAGTTGGTGGCTCTGTGAGGAAAAACCCAGCAGCAGTGTGGGCTGCCTGGTCAGGGGAGCCTTTTCTAGCAGTTCCACACCTTTTTATAGCTGCCCCTTAACTCACCAAAAAACACTCCCAGTGTGACCCTCAGCTGTTCTCTCTGTCTGCTCAGGGATAAAGCTTGGGACACGTCTGTATATTCCACCGCCATATTCTCATTCCTCACCATTTTTTATTCAGCTATACTATATTTTTTAATTGTGTACACTTTCTAATTATTAAAGAAAAGATTGCTGTAAAATAATATGCTATCTTTCACTGGCAGCATCCTCATATATCTTAGTTATTGCATTTCTTCATTGGACCATTTTATCTTTTTTAAAATTTAATAAATCTTCATTGTTCAAATTATTACAATTGCTACTCTTTTATCCCCCCATAGCTCCCCTCCACCTGATTTCTACCCCATCCTCTGCTCTTATCTCCTCCCCATTGTCCTCATCCATAGGTATATGATTTTTGTCCAGTCTCTTCCCGCATCACCCTTACCATTTCCCCCTGAGATTTGTCAGTCCACTCCCTTTATATGCCCCTGATTCGATTACACTCACCAGCTTATTCTCTTCATTCATTTTTAATTCACTTGATTTTTAGATTAACTTGTTGATACATATGTATTTGTTGTTCATAAATTTTATCTTTACCTTTTTCTTCTTCTTTCTCTTCTTCGAGTACCTTCCAGGACTTCATAGAACACTGGTTTGATGTTGATGAATGCCTTTAATTTTTTCTTATCAGTGAAGCTCTTTATCTGACCTTCAATTCTGAATGATAGTTTTGCAGGATAGAGTAATCTTGGTTGTAGGTTCTTGCTATTCATCACGTTGGATATTTCTTGCCACTCCTGTCTGGCCTGCATCGTTTCTGTTGAGAAATCAGCTGACAATTGTATGGGTGTTCCCATGTAGGTAACTGTTTTTCTGTTGCTACTTTTAATATTCTCTCTTTGTCTTTTGCTCTTGGTATTTTAATTATGATGTGTCTTGGTGTGGTCCTCTTTGGATTACTTTTATTTGAGGTTCTGTGTGCTTCCTGGACTTGCAAGACTCTCTCTTTTACCAGATGTGGGAAGTTTTTCAGTCATTATTTCTTCAAATAGGTTTTCAGTATCTTGCTTTCTCTCTTCTTCTGGCATCCCCACAATTCTGATGTTGGTACACTTGTCCCAGAAGCTCCTTACACTATCTTCACATTTTTGGATTATTTTTTCTTTTTTCTTTTCCAGTTGAGTGTTTCTGCTTCTTTGTATTTCAAATCTTTGTCTTGATTCTTGAATTCCTCTAGTCTGCTCTTATTTTAGTCAGTGTATGTTTAATTTCTAATTGTTCCTTTATCATATCCTCAAGTGTTTAATTAAATTTATCAACCTTTTCTAGGAAATTCTTGAAAAACCTTATAACCATGGTTTTGAACTCTATATCAAATCCTTTGTTTTCCTCCATTTCTTTTGTTTGTGATCTGTTCCTTTCTCTCGGCATTTTTGCTGCTTCCCTGAGTTGGTAGAATAGCTTTGTGTGCTAGTTATCCTGTATGGCCCAGGAACTCTGCCTCACCAGTTACCTGAGGTTGACACTCTTGTTGCACCCCTTGTGGACTGTGTGTACAGTCTTGTTGTAGTCAAGTCTTGATTGTTGTTGCTGTCACTGAGTAGAATTGACCTCCAGGCCAATTGGCAGTGAGGATCAGCTGTGTCTGTGTTAGAAGAACTTCTGTGCTGGAGTCAGTCCTATGATACAAGACTTGCAAAGTTGCAAAAGCCTCTGTGCTCTACTTGGGTAGGGTGGAGTCTCAGGGCTGAGCAGACTGCATTGGCTTCCCATCAGCCCTGCCCTATGAGGCCCCTGGTCTGTGTCCCTTGGGAATCACTGCAGCCCTCTCTGCGCATATGTGCACTTCCAGTTCCTTTCATGTCTTTCCTGAGTTTCTGTGCTCTACAGGGGCCTGTATGATTCTGGGTCTCACCCAAAACTGGGGTTCAGTGTAGTTGGAACTGGAGTTCAGTGCAGTTGGGAGGTTCTGTTTTCCTCCCGCTAGAGAAAGCCACTGGCACAATCAGCAATCAGTCCTCTTTGCTTTCACTCATGCGTGTGCCTCCAGATCTCTGCCTTTTGCAGCTCCTCTTAGTTTCTGTGCACTATTCCCTTTTCATGACAGTCTAGACTTCCCTTGTATGATTCTAGCCCAGAACTGGGGTTCAGTACAGTTGAGAGTTTTCATCTCCCTCCTGCTAGAGAAAGCCAGCCAGGCACACTGCCGTTCTGTCCTCTCGACATGTTTGTTTCCATACTTCAGCTTTTTTCAGCTCCTCTGAGTCTCCGTGAGCCCCCCTCTTTCCTTCTAGTTGTAGAATTTCCACTCAGCCAGCTTTCCTGTGGTTCTGGATGATGTCCATTCTATCTTTTATCTATAGTTTTAAAATTGTTGAGCGAGGCAGCCATTTAGGTATTCACCTATGCTGCCATCTTGGTTTCTCCTGCACCATTTGTTCTTTTGCTTTATTTAATCTCATATTTTTTTTGTTCATTATGGCCTCTGAGCATATACATCTACTGCGAGTGTTGCTAGTTAAGAGGCCACATCAAGGGATTTACTTGAAAACAAAATTAAAAGTGGTTAAAGACTACAAAGGTAAGAAATTAGTGATGGTTATTGTTTACTAGTCAGACATGTCTCATTTCACCATAGCTTGATATTGAAAAGCAAAAACAAAATTACAGGAGTTGTTAAAGGATATGTTTCATTGAATGAAATGAGACTAACAATAACTTCAGAATATAAGACACACACACAAAAAAACTTCTAGTGACCTGGATTAAAGACAAGACACATAACGCATATCCTTCTCTGCCCTATGACGATCATAGCCAAAGCAAAATTTTATTTGTGATGTTGAAAGAAAAAGACTGCACCAGACTATTATGTTGAATTTACTGCTAGCTCTGGGTTGTTTAAATAATTTAAGAATTGTTATTCAGTTCATAATGTGAAAGAGGGTGGTGAATTTCTGAGTGCTAATGTGAAGGCAGTTGAAGAATTTTTGGAAACTTTAGATAAACTTATTGTAGAGGAAAATTACTTGCCAGAGGAAATATTCAATGTGAATGATGCATCTATATTCTGAAAACAGATGCCTGAAAGTTCTTTTATCTATAAGAAGGCCAGTAAATTCCAGATTTCAAGGCTTTTATGGACAGGGTAACAATTTTGCTTGTGGGCAATGTTGTAGGCTACAAATTGCAACCCTTTGTTATCTAGCACGATGAGAACACGAGGGCCTTCAAGCCTGTCAATAAGCACTCACGGTCAGTGTACTACAGGAGAAATAAGAAGCCATGGATGATTCAGCTCTTCCTCTAAGATGCTCTCCAGAATTGCTATGCCAGTGAAATGGGGAAATACTGTTAGAATAACATATCTTTCAATAGATTTGCTTATTGTTGATAATGCTTCCAGACATCCTCCTTTACTTGCTAATCATCCTAATATCAAAGTGGCTGCATCTCCCTCCAAGCACCTTTTTGACCAACATAACCGTTTTAAATCTTACAGCCTGAGAGGTACCTTTACCCAAGTTATTGCTGCAAATGTGGAAGACACTGATGAAATTCTGAAAAGATTACATCTATGGCTGCATTAAGAACTTGCTTGGGATTGGAATAGTGTTACCAAGGGATATATGCATGACAGCAGGAAGAATACGCTCAAGAGGTTCATTCATGAATTTAAAGGGATTGCCAAAGATGAGAAGGTTACAAAAATCAACAAGGATATGGTTGAGATGGCAAATAACTTTAACCTGTGTGCCGATGAGGATGACACTGAGCAGCTCGTAGGGGTGGGTTCCAAGGAACTGACTAATGAGGAGTTGTTGGAACTGGAAAAGAAACACACAACTAAAGAAGAGTCAAGAGAAAAGGAAACTGCGGGACAAGAAGGAAAAGAACCATTAAGAAAATTCACAAGCTCCTTAAAAAGTTTGAAAATATAAAACCCAATTCTGAAATATTTTCATTAATACAGAGGAATATTCATGGTGCATTATCTGCTTACAAGCAAATCTATGATAAAAAACAAACACCAAGAAAATCATCTTGCACATAATTTTTAAAACATTGACAGCTCCTCAAGAAAAGCCTCAGGCAGTTCCTTAGAGAATATATTCCAGAAGAAGGTATTATCATAGGAGATAACAGCTCCATGTATATTATTATCCCAGAAGACCTTCCAGTGGAATAAGATATGGAGGTGGAAGACATTGATATTGAAGACCTTCCAGTGGAACAAGATACGGAGGTGGAAGACATTGATATTGATGATCCTGATCCTTTGTGATCCTAGATTAATGTGTGTTTGTGTATTAATTTTTAACAAATATGTTTTAAAAGTAACTTGTTTAGTGTAACTTGTTTACTTTATAAACTAAATTTTTAAAAATTGGTTCTTTTGTAATAGTATAGCTTAAAACACAAACACATTGTATAGCTGTACAAAATATTTTCTTTCTTCATATCTTTATTCTATAAGCTTTTTTCTATCTTGAATTTTTTTTACTCTAAAACATATTTGTTAAAAATTAATACACACACATTAAATTAAGGTTAATTTTGTATTCAATAAAGAAAAATATGTTTTATAAATTTAGTGTAACCTACATATACAATGTTTATAAAATCTACAGTAGTGCACAGTAATGTCCTATACCTTCACAGTCACTCACAACTCACTCACTCAGAGCAATTTCCAGTCATGCAAGCCCCATTCCTGGTAAGTTGCCTATAAAGATGTACCATTTCAATCTTTTACTAGGGGTCCAGTGCACGAATTTGTGCACTTTGAAAGGAACTGTGAGTCGCCAGGCTTTGGTAGGCACAGGGGTGGGTCTCAGCCCATCCTCCATGCCCCTGCCTGGACTCTCCCATCATGGATCCCAGTCCTCTGTCTGCCAGCAGCCCAGCTTCTGCCGCTGCTGCTCCCACATGCCGATGGCACCTGGAGTGATTAGGACTGGCACCAGCAGCAGGTGAAAGTAGGGCCAGTGCTGTCAGCAATGCAAGTGATCGCCCCTCAGGAGCAGGGGGAGGTGGAGAAACCCTCATGGATAATCTGGCCAGCAGTCACCTCTCACACCCACTAATGGTGCCGAGTGATTGAGAATGGTGCTGCGCACTGGCAGTGGGTGCAAGCGGTGACTGCCAGCCCCAATCTCCCCTCGGGTGCAAGGGGAGGTGAAGAAGCCCTGAGGGGTGATTGGGGCCTGAATCTATCACTTGCACCTTCTGACAGTGCTGAGTGATCAGGACCAGTGCCAGATGTCAGAAATTGGTACCAGCAGCAGGTGCGAATGGGGCTGACACTGGCAGTAGGGACCATGACACGTGGAAGCAAAGAATTTTCAGTAACCACCATAGGCTCACCCCAATGACAACGACTGGTGCCCTGCCTTGCTCTGGCACCCCTGCTCACCTTCTCCACCATCCCGCTGTGTTCTGTGCACGCCTCCTTGTGGTTAGCACACATCATATCAATCAGTTGCTTGGTTGTTTAGTTGTTTCACTTTTTGGACTGTTTGCATATTAGCCTTTTATTATTATTATATAGGATACCATATTTTACTGTACCTTTTCTATGTTCATATACACAGTTACCGTTGTGTTACAGTTACCTGCAGTATTCAGTACAGTAGCATGTTACATAGGTTTGTAGCCTAGGAGCCATAGGCTGTATATATAGCTTAGGTGTGTAGTAGGCTTTACCATCCAGGTTTGAGTTAAGTGCACTCCATGATGATTGCAAAATGATGAAATCACCTAATGAACCATTTCTAAAAACATCCCTGTCATTAAGGGTCACATGATTGAATTTTATACTTTAAGTTTTAATCTGATAGTACCTTATTTTCTTGCTCACATTTTTCCAACTTTGACCATGGGGAATTTCTCAGATTGGCCCCTGTGGCCTTTGAACCCCCCCCCCCCTTTTTTTTATCTTTTCAGTGCTTTCTTACTTCTGGTACTACATGATACTCTAGACTCACCTTCCCTACTCCTAGAATCAGCGATTTCTTCAAGGAACCTTGGTTCCTTTTATTGGAGAATTATATTTAGAAACCAAAATCTAGCCTGTCATTGTTTCTAGGCTTTTTGAGAGGACAGAATTAGGTAACATATGTATATATACTAACCCATATCTATAATTGTTTCTGTATCTCTATATATTCATTTGCATATCTATGACTAATATGCAAATTGTCCCTGTGGGAATTTGAATGGGAGACCAAGCGCTCACTATGATGTGCGCTGACCCCACCACGGGGTGGCAAGAAACAAAGGAAAGATCCGATTGGCCCTGACTGTGGGCCAGGCCTAGGGACCCTACACATGAACAAATTTCATGCACTGGGCCTCTTTTGTGTGTATACACACACACACACACACACACACACACACACACACACACACAATGTATATATTAGGCTAAACATGAGTTGATACTTGTCTCCAACTCTCATTCAGTATTACAGGTTCATTCTACTATTTTTCAATTTAATTGATAACTTCCCTCTCTAATAGTAAGCAACCTGGCTTTCACTCTTCACCATCCATTTACTTATTTGTTCAACACCAATATATATATAATTTCCAAATTGTTCACTTATACCATGATAAACAAATTTATCAATTAAAGTACTATGTAGTGCATGCTGCTTTTTTAAAAAAGTTATTCAGTGATTTTTTAAAAATTTTTTATTAATGTATTACATGTATACATATCTTCTCATTCCCCCCCGCCCCCATACCAGGCATACCCTAAGCCCACAGTATCTTGTGTACATTGGTTATGCTTATATGCATGCATACAAGTCCTTCAATGATCTCTTATCTACCCCACCTCTCCCTAAACTTCCTGCTGTAATTTGACAGTCTGCTTGATGCTTTATTGCTGCTGTATCTATCTTTTTATTCATAAGTTTATAATGTTCTTTATTATCCATAAATGAAATCATGTGGTATTTTTCTTTCATTGATTGGATTATTTCACTTAGCATAATGCTCTCCAGTTCTATCAGGTTGCTGCAAATGGTAAGAATTCCTTCTTTTTTTATGGCAGCATAGTATTTCATTGTGTAGATGTACCATATTTTCTGATCCACTCGTCTCCTGAAGAGCACCTAGGCTGTTTCCAAATTGTAGCTATTGTAAATTCTGCTATGAACATAAGGGTGCACAAATCCTTTCTGATTAGTGTTTCTAGATTCTTAGGATATATTGCTAAGAGTGTGATTCCTGGCTCAAATGGGAGTTCCATTTTTAGTTTGTTTTTTTTTTTTTAGGAAACTCCATACTATTCTCCACAGTGGCTCTACCAATCTGCATTCCCACCAGCAGTGCATGAGGGTTCCTTTTTCTCCACATCCTCGCCAACACTTGTCATTTGTTGATTTGTTGATGATTGCCATTTTGACAGGTGTGAAATGGTATTACATTGTTATTTTGATTTGCATCTCTCAGATAATTAGTGACCTTGAGCATGTTTTCATGTGTCTCTTGGCCTTCCTTCTGTCATCTTTTAAAAAGGAACTTTTTAGGTCCATTGCCCATTTTTTTATTGAATCATTTATCTTCTTTTTATTCAGTTGTATAAGTTGGCTTTGGATGTTGGAGATTAAACCTTTATCAGTGCTAAAATTTGCAAATATGTTCTCCCATACAGTGGTCTTTCTTGTTGTTTTGTTGATGGTTTCTTTTGCTGTGCAAAAGCTTTTTGTTTTGATGTAGTCCAATTTGGTTATTTTCTCTTTATTATTTTTAATTTTTTTTATTGATTCTTTTGTTGGAAATATTTTTTTAACTTTCTTTTATTTTTAACTTTCTTTTATTTTTATTTTTTTCCTATTGCCATCACCATCACCCAGTACATGGCATCACCAGTCTCCCCTCCCCACGCCACCCCCCATTGCCCTGTATCAACTGGCTATGCCTACTCACATGCATACAAGTCCTTCAGTTGATCTCCTATAGGACCCTCCCCTGCGTCCCACTGTAGCATGACAGTCTGTTCATTGCTTCTTTGCTTCTGCATCTGCTTCTCCCCCCAGCCCCTGATTCTTGTCTTTAAAAACACCTTGCCCCTGTAGGCTAGAAATAAACACAAAAGAGCAAAAGAAAAATGTTTGACTCCCAATTTCAATGTCTAATAACTTTGAGTCCCACTTTCAATGTCAAACATTTTCTTATGTGTACATGTTATCAATGGTATCTGGATAGTGGACAAATGGTGGCAATGCCAGTCCAACCCTTTCTGGTTTGGTCCTAGGCATCCTGTAGTGATGGCAAGGCGTCATCCGCGTCTTCCATCTCTGGACTGTTTCTCCTCTTGTCCTCGTGGTTGGCACACACCTGTCAGTTCCTCTCTGATGCAGGAGTCCACTTGGTCTTGGAGTTGTTTTCTGAAAGTATATAAACATATTTGCGACTAATAGTTAATAAAGGAATCTTTTCTATAAAATTGACTTGGGGTCCATTTTATTTTTGCCTACTCGCTTTTCCTTTGGCTTATTTTGCACCATGTGTGTTTTTCATGGGTGTCTTGCTCTTAGTATTACAAATGGAAATTAATTTTTTAAAGTGAAAATTTTCTAGATTGACTAATGGAGAATTTGGTAAAATATTTTAATGCAATCTTGATAACTTTAAATTTTAATTTTTGCACCCAAATATGCCTGTTTTATGGTCATTGCATATTAAGCAATTTTACCATGAGATGAGCTATCAATAGAAATTTTAATTAATACTTTAGAAACAACTTTTGTCAAGTACACTTAAATTTTCTTGGGTGTTCACTTATTTCAGTTCACCAATTTAAATTAATCTGAAAGCCTGATGACTCTTTTACGTCAAATTTAATACTCTACCAACAATCTTAGATTACCCTGGATATATTAGTGGAAAGGTTTATTTGCCTTGAGTAGGCACTGAGTATTCCTAGTGCAAGTCTGAATTTAGATATAGGGAAGCTGCTGTCGGCATGTTTCTGTCTGTTACTGGGTCTTGATCTGAGCTGGGCCAGGTCTCTGTCTGTTACCTGGGTCCTGATCTGTGCTGAGCGTGGGAAGCGAGGTATCCTTGGGGGCAGGAGACCTCCTTCAGAAGGGATGAAGGTTCAGACCTCTGAAAGGTTGGGGGGATGAGGGTCTGTGCCTTACCACTCTTGACCCCCAAGTTCTCTCCTGATGGCCCTTCTGAGACTGTGCCTGTCTTAGGTTGTTCCTTCCCTGAGGAATCTTACCCGTCTCTGGCTAACCAGTCATCCTCCAGGGCCAAGCAGGGTGTTGTAAGGTTCAGTTCTGTCTCCATGGTAGCTATGCCCCTGTGGCCTCCATGCCTAACACCTGCCTTAGGGATTCCTTCACCTGCTGGCGAGGGCCCGGGCACTGATTACTTATCTCAGGGAATTCAAGTTCCTTCTCTAGGAAGGGCCCAGCTGACACCATTTGGCGAGAGACAGATCCATTATACCAGCCACCTCGATGCTTCAACCTCAGCGTGAATAGAAAGCTCAGGCTACAGCTGAGGGCCATTGGGTTGTGAGAACAGGGTCCCTCTTGGCAAAAGAGCAAAGAGGGGCCAGTATAGAATTCTCAAGGGCCTTCCCAGTGCCTAAATTCATTCTGAAAGGGATTAAATCCTTTCATGTCCTCTTCTTAAATTGCTGCTAAACATTCAAAAAATTGTTTTGTAAGTTCTTTTGGGACAGTTGTACAATATGCTGTTGTGAAATATCAAAAATTAAATAATATTGTAGGATAATATCATGTAAGGATATTCTTTGCTCTAGGGCATGGCAATCCAATTTCAAATGGACTGTCAATTTCTTTTTGTAACTTTATATAAACTTGTTCAGGGAGGTAAAAACACAGATTACTTACCTTAGCTCAAGAGCCAAATATATTGACTTTCAATTACAATCCTTACAACATTTAAAGGAAACTTTTCTTCATTTCCTTCCAAAATGATTTCCATGTTACAGAGTTTCATTTAAAAATCTTTGTCTCATGAAGAAGCAATTTCTCTTAAGATTATATTGACCACTGTATGGATTCCTTCTCATGCCCCACCTTCCCCGTTGTCTGTGCCCAATGATTATGATCATATACATGTACAAAACCCCCTCTGTTGATCTCTTACCCTTATTTCCACCAACCCCCACCTTCCCCAAGGTTTGATGTTTTGATCGACTTTTCTCATTCTCTGGATCTGATCTTGATCATCAATCTATGTCATTCATTATATTCCACAGATGAGTGAGATCATGTGATATTTGTCTTTCTCTGCCTGGCTTATTTCACTAAGCATAATACTTTCCATCTCCATCCATGTTGTTGCAAATGGTATGAGCTCCTTCTTTTTTACCACAGCATAGCATTCCATTGTGTAGATGTACCACAGTTTTTTAATTCAATCATCTGTTGATGGGCACTTAGGCTATTTCCAATTCTTAGCTATGGTGAATTGTGCTGCTATGAACATTGGGGTGCTTATATCCTTTCTGATTGGAATTTCTAGTTTCTGAGGGTATATTCCTAGAAGTGGGATCACTGGATCTAATATGAGTTCCATTTTTAGTTTTCTGAGGAGACTCCATACTGTTCTCCACAGTGGCTGTACCAGTCTGCATTCCCACCAGCAGTGCACAAGGGTTCCTTTTTCTCCGCATCCTCGCCAATACTTGTCATTTGTTGATTCGTTGATGATAGCCATTCTGACAGGTGTGAGATGGTACCGCATTGTTGTTTTGATTTGCATTTCTCTGATGATTAGTGACTTTGAGCAGGTTTTCATGTGTCTCTTGGCCTTCCTTCTGTCTTCTTTTGAGAAGTGCCTATTTAGATCAGTTGGCCATTTTTTGATTGGGTTGTTTATCTTCTTTTTGTGAAATTGTTTGAGTTCCCTGTAAATGTTGGAGATTAAAACCTTATCATTGAGATCATTGGCAAATATGTTCTCCCATGCAGTGGGCTTTCTTGTTGTTTTGTTGATGGTTTCCTTTGCTATGCAAAAGCTTTTTATTTTGAAGTTGTCCCATTTGTTTATTTTTCTTTAGTTTCTATTGCCCGAGGGGCTATGTCGGTGAAGAAGTTTCTTTGGCATATGTCAAAGATTTTGCTGCCTGTGGATTCCTCTAGTATTTTTATGGTTTCCAGTCTTATGTTTAAGTCCTTTATCCATTTTTACTTTATTTTTGTGTATGGTGTAAGTTGGTGGTCTAGTTTCATTTTTTTTATTTGCATGTTTCTGTACAATTTTCCCAACCCCATTTGTTGAAGAGAATGTCTTGACTCCATTGTATGTTCATGCCTCCTTTGTCACATAGTAATTGAGCATAGTGGTTTGGGTCGATTTCTGGGTTCTCTATCCTATTCCATTGATCTATGTGTCTGTTCTTATGCCAGTACCAGGCCGTTTTGAGAACACTGGCTTTGTAATACAGCTTGAAATCTGGCATTGAGATCCCACCTATTTTGTTCTTCTTTCTAGGGATTGCTGCAGCTGTTCAGGCTCTTTTTTATTCCAAATGAATTTTTGGAAAGTTCGTTCTAGGTCTGTGAAGTATGCCTTTGGTATTTTCATGGGGATTGTGTTGAATTTATAAATTGATTTGGGTAGAATAGACATTTTCATGATATTGATTCTCCAAATCCATGAACATGGTATGTTCTTCCACCTGTTTATGTCTTCCTCTCTCTCTTTTTTTTAGAGTTGTGTAGTTTTCTGCGTATAGGTCTTTTAATCCCTTAGTTAAGTTTATTACTAGGTATTTCAATTTTTTTGGTGCATTGGCAAATGGGATTATTGTTTTCATCTCTCTTTCTGCAAGTTCATTGTTGGTATATAGAAATGCCAATGATTTCTTGGTGTTAACTTTGTATCCTGCTACATTGCTTAATTCATTTATTACGTTTAATAATTTTTGATGGAGTGTTTAGGGTTTTCTATGTACAGTATCATATCATCTGCAGATAAGGACAGTTTTTCTTCTTTTTTTCCTATTTGGATGCCTTTTATTTCTTTTTTGTGTCTGATAGATATGGCTAATACTTCCAGCACTATGTTAAACAGAAGTGGTGAGAGTTGGGGCATCCCTGTCTTGTTCCTGTTCTTAGGGGAAATGGTTTTAGTTTTTGCCCATTGAGTATGATGTTAGGTGTGGGTCTGTCTAATATGGCTTTTTTTATTTTGAGGTATGATCCTTCTATTCCCAACTTATTTCTGAGTTTTTATAAAGAAAAAATGTTGGATTTTGTCAAATGCTTTTTCTGTATCCATTGATGCGACTATATGATTTTTATCTCTCAATTTGTTTATGTGATGTATCATGTTTATTGATTTGTGGATATTGTAGCATGCTTGCATCCCTGGGATAAATCCTACTTGGTCATGGTGCATGATCTTTCTGATGTACTGCTGGGTTCGATTTGCTAACATTTTGTTGAGGATTTTGGCATCTATGTTCATGAGGGATATTGGTCTCTAATTCTCTTTCATTGTGTTATCTTTATTGGGTTTTGGTATTATGGTGAGGCTGGCTTCATAGAAGAAGTTTGGAAGTGTTCTTCCTCTTGAATTTTCTGGAATAGTCTGAGGAGGATGGGTTTTAGTTCTTCCATGAATGTTTGGTAAAATTCACCTGTGAAGCCATCTAAGCCTGGGCTTTTTTTTTTTTTTTGCTGGAAGCTTTTTGATGACTGCTTCAATTTCTTCCATAGTTATTGATGTATTGAGATTTATAGAATCTTCTTGTTTGAGTTTTGGAAGGTTGTGTTTTTCTGGGAATGTGTCTATTTCCTCTATGTTGTATAATTTGTTAGAATAGAAATATTCGTAGTATTTTTTAAAACAATCTTCTGTATTTCTGTGGGGTCTATAGTTATTTCGCCTCTCTCATTTCTGATTTTGGTTATTTGGGTCCTCTCTCTTTGCTTCTTGGTGAGCCTGGCTAGAGGTTCTTCAATCTTGTTTATTCTTTCAAACAACCACCTCTTTTTTTTATTGTGTTACATATAACATATCTCCCCATTCCCCCCTCCCTCCCAGGCATACCCCAAACCCCCAGTGTCTATGTTCATTGGTTATGCTTATATGAATAGATACAAGTCCTTTGATTGATCTCTTACCTACTCCACCTCTCCTTAATCTTCCTGCTATAATTTGACAGTCTGTTTGATGCTTTACTTCCTCTGTATCCATTCTTTTGTTCATCAGTTTACAATGTTCTTTATTATCCACAAATGAGTAATATCATGTGGTGCTTCTACTTCATTGACTGGCTTAATTTGGAAACAGCCAAGGTGCCCATCAGCAGATGAGTGGATAAGAAAACTGTGGTACATCTACACAATTGAATTTGATGCTGCCATTAAAAAGAAGGAATTCTTAGCATTTGTAGCAACCTGGATGGAACTTGACAACCACCTCTTGATTTGTTGATCTTTTGTATTTTTTTTTTTTTTGGTCTGTATGTCATTCATTTCTGCTTTTATCTTTATTATTTTCTTCACTCTGCTCAGAGTGGGCTTTTCTTGTTGCTCTCTTTCTAATTCTTTGAGTTGTTCAGTTAGGTGATTCATTAACATTTTTTTTGAGGTAGTCCTGAAGAGGTATAAACTTCCCTCTTGGCACTACATTCATTGTGTCCCATAGCATTTGCATTGTTGTGTTTTTATTGTCATTAGTCTCTAGGATATTTTTTAATTTCTTCTTTGATCTCATTTATAACCTTATCATTGTTTAGTAACATACTATTCAACTTCCAAGTGTTTGAATATTTTGGAATGTTTTTATTGTAGTTTATTTCCAATCTTACGCCATTGTGGTCTGAGATAATACATGATATGATTTCAATCATTTTGAATTTGCAGAGACTTTGTTGTGACCCAATATGTGGTCTATTTTGTAAAATGTTCCATGTGCACTTGAGAAGAACGTATATTCTGTGGCTTTCGGGTGATGTGCTTTGAAGATGTCACTTAGGTCCATCTGATTTAGTGAGTTATTTAGAATTGTTGTTTATTTACTGATTTTTTTTTTTTTGTCTAGAGAATTTATCCAGTGATGTCAGTTGTGTATTAAAGTCCCCTACTATGATTGTATTGTTGTTGATCTCTCCCTTGATATCTTCTAGGAGTATTTTTATGTATTTAGGTGCTCCCATAATGGGTGCATATATGTTTATCAGAGTTATATCTTCTTGTTCAATTGCTCCTTTTAGTATTATGTAGTGGTCTTCCTTAACTCTTGTGAAGGCCTTTACTTTAAGGTCTCTTTTATCAGATATACATATCACAACCCAAGCTTTTTTCTCATTTTTATTTGTTTGAAAAATGTTTTTCCACCCCTTCACTCTCAGTCTGTGTGAGTCCTATGCTCTGAGATGAGTCTCATGTAGACAGCAAATATATGGGTCATGTGTTCTTAACCATTCAGCTACCCTATGTCTTTGATTGGTGCATTTAACCTATTTACATTTAATGTTATGATTGTCAAATTCATGTTTGTTGTCATATTTTTCCTTAGTGTATATGTTTTTTATTTCCTTTCTCATTCTTCTTTTTATAGCAGTCCCTTTAGCATTTTGTGCATTGTTGAGTTGCTAGTGATATACTCTCTTAGCCCTGTTTTGTCTGTGAAGCTCCTGATTTGACCTTCAATTTTGAATGATAGCTTTGCTGGTTATAGTATTCTTTGGTTCAAACCCTTGCTTTGCATCACTTTATATATTTCATTCCATTCCCTTCTGTCCTGGTGTGTTTCTGTTGAGAAATCAGTTGATATTCTAATAGGAGATCCCTTGTAGGTAACTTTTTCTCTCTCTCTCTGGCAGCCTTTAAGATTCTTACTTTGTTGTTAGTATTCTCCAATTTAAATATGATGTGTCTTGATGTTGGTCTTTTGGGGTTCATTTTTTTTGAGACTCTGTGTACTTTTTGGACTTGCATAGCTTTTTCCTTGACAACATCAGGTAAATTTTCTGTCATTATTTCTTCAAATTGGTTTTGTATTCCTTGCTTCTCTTCATTTCCTTCTTGTATCTCTTTTAAGTGAATGCTGCATTTTTTTGTGTTGTCCCAAAGCTTGCTTAGGTTCTCTTCTTGTTTTTTTTTAAGTCTTTTTTCCAGTTGCTGCTGTGTTTGTGTGTTTTTTTCCTACCTGTCTTCTAATTCACTGATGCAGTCCTCATCCTCTTCTAGTCTACTCTTTAGGCCTTCCATTGTGTTCGTTATTGCAGCTATGTCGTTCTTCATCTTCTCTTGGTTTCGTTTCATGTTGATGACATTCTCATTCAGCTCCTTATAGTTCTCATTGAGTTGTGTGTATTTGTCTTCCATCTATTTAAACATCCTTAAAAGTATTTTTTTGAATTATTTCTCTGATAGGCTGCTGGCTTCAATTTTATTTAACTCTCTTTCTGGTGATTCCTCTTTTTCTTTCCTTTGGGGGTTGCTTTTTTAAAATATATATTTTTTTTCATTGATTTTTTACAGAGAGGAAGGGAGAGGTATTGAGAGTTAGAAACATCGATGAGAGAGAGACATCGATCAGCCGCTTCCTGCACGCCCCCTACTGGAGACGTGCCCACACCTAGGATACATGCCCTTGCCTGGAATTGAACCCAGGACCTTCCAGTCCGCAGACTGACGCTCTCCACTGAGCCAAACCGGTTTTGCTTTTTGGTCTTCCCATATTTTCCTGTAATGTTTTAATTGTAGATCCAATTTCTTTTCCACCCAGTTTTTTTGGGGGGATGGTGCTACTGGTGTATTCTCTCACTTCTCCTGTGCTTGTTAATCTATTGTAGTTCACTACTTGAGCTATTTGGGTTCTTTTGATGTAGATCTGTGAGCTTGAGCAGCACAACTGTGGTGTCTAGAAGTCGGCAGCTGTGGAGGGGATTGTCCCTATTTTTGTTGTTTTGCACCCTTAATTGAGATCACGCATGCCCAGTGGGGGACACACAGTGACACCAAGGACCCGTCTGTCTTGGTGATGTGTTTCAAGGGGCCTACACCCTGGAGAGGCATGACTGTAGTGCCCAGAGTTACAAAATCACACCTGTGGGGGCTCCCAGTAACTCCCAGGCACTGCCTAGGGAGTGGACCGCCAGAAACGTGATGCTGAGGGTGTAAACACACTGATGTGGGCAGGCTGTAAATCCGAAGACAAGGGCGCTCCATAAACCAGCGACTTGGGCGCACCGCAAAGGCGTCAACGAGGGGGCATGATGTAAACATGCTGCACCTATGTCTCTGGGGTGGGGGAGCTTGCACTCACTGCTTTGGAGTTTGAGGTCCCAGGGTCTGTGGATCTGCAGCTGTGGCTGCAGGACTCTGGCTGGAGTGGCTGTTGAGTCACAGGGCAGCTCAAAGGCCTGTCTAGTGGGTAGTGATGATGAGTTCCCAAAGAAAGGCTGTTTTCCCCTTTAAGATGGTGTGGGGTGTGTGCTCAAGTCCTACAGTATGGGGTGTGCCTGCCATGGTGGCAGTCTCTCCTTGTCCAAGAGAGCCTGGACTGCTAGCTCCGGCTGCTCCTATGAGATTCAACTGTTCCTTACTCACTCTTATACACACCATACACTCTCCTTTCAGCCCCTCACTCACTTCCTCTCCCTCACCTCCATCCTGCCAGCTGCCATCTTCTGCTCTGAATTCCCGTTTGTTTATTTTCTCCTTAGACTCCATTGCCTTAGGAGCTATGTCAGTAAAGATATTGTTACAACATAAGTCTGATATTTTGCTGAATATGGAATCTTCTTAAATTTTTATGGTTTTCCATCTTACATTTAAGTTCTTTAACCTTTTTGAGTTTTGTTTTTCTTTGTGTGTGTGTGTGTATGGTGTAAGTTGGCGATCTAGTTTCATATTTTTTAATGAATCTGACCAATTTTCCCAGCACCATTTGTTGAAGGGACTGTCTTTATTCCATTGTATGCTCTTGTCTCCTTTGTCAAATATTAATTGAGCAAAATGGCTTGTGTCAATTTCTGGATTCTCTGTTCTGTTTCATTTGTTCGATATGTCTGTTCTTATGCCAGTACCAGGAAGTTTTGAGAACCATGGCTTGGTAATATAGCTTGATATCTGGTATTATGATCCCTCCAACTTTGTTCTTCTAAGGATTGTTGTGACTATTCAGGGTCTTTTTTTATGCTAGATGAATTTTTGCAAATTTGTTCTATGTCTGTGAAATATGCCATTGGTATTTTAATGGGGATTGCATTGAATCTGCTTTGAGTATTATGGACATGTTAATGATGTTGAGTCTACCAATCCGGGAGCATGGTATGTTTTTACATCTGCTTATGTCTACCTCTATCTCTTTTTACAGTGTCCTGTAGTTTTCTGAGTATAGGTCTTCTACCTCTTTAGTTAAGTTTATTCCTAAGTATCTTAATTTTTTTGGTACAATGGTAAATGGGATTGATTTTTATAAAAAAATTAATTACTTTCTAAAGATGAAAATACTATGAAATTTGAGCATTGTACACTAGCATGGATTTCTCATGTGAAGGGGTTCAAGGTGATTCATCCTGAGGAGGCATGCACACTCATATCTAAAACTGCTAGAAGCATTTACAAAGGGATAGTCTGTATTATCTGAACCTAGGTGATCATGGCAGCCAGTAGACTGGTTAACAGCTTAAGAGAGGTTGGATCATACAGATGGACAAGGCTCCAAGATGGATATAACTTTGGTGGTGTATTGCATGTTGAATAATTTAGCTGTTGTCAGTCTCTTTATTGGCTTTATATCCACTAGCTGCTATTGTCACCCCTCCCCTACCCCACCACAACCTTCCATGGGTGGAACTTGATGCAGTTGCCCTTATTCTGCATATAAGCTAAAATTTGCTCATTTGTCTTGCTGGTATATTCTTAGAGGTATACCCTTTATCTTAGAGGTATATGAGCGATGTCAGTGGTTCTCTTCAAATCAGCCTTCCGTTGCCTAAATAACTGAGCATTTTCTGAAGCTATTTCTGAGCCCTCTGTTCCAGGTAGCCCTGAAAAGTTTTCACATACAATGTAACATAGGCTCTTTTGTGTGCAAGCACAAAAGGTCAGAGAATAGATGGATGTCCTGTCATCAAGGGAATCCATTACTTCTTCTAAAGTATTTGATAGGTTGTGTATAAAGACTGATAGGTAACAGAGAGGAAGGGGGGTAGGGGGCAGGGTGAAAAATGGTGATGATATTAAACAAAATAATATATACTAGTATATCACAGACACAGACAACAGCATGGTGACAGCCATCAGGAAAAGGGGGTGGGGCCTGTCTGGTGTGGTTCAGTGGTTTCACATCAACCTATGAACCAGGAGGTCACAGTTTAATTCAAAATCAGGGCACATGCCCAGGTTTCAGGCTCGATCCCCAGTAGGGGGCATGCAAGAGGCAGCCAATCGATGATTCTCATCATTGATGTTTCTATCTCGCTCTCCCTCTCCCTTTCTCTCCCTAAAATCAATATATATATATATATATAATATATATATATATATTAAAAAGAAACACTGATGAGAGAGAAACATTGACTGGTTGCCTCCTGCATGCCCCCTCCTGGGGATCAAGCCAGCAACATGGGTTTGTGCCCTGGCCAGGAATCAAACTAGGGACCTCTTGGTTCATGGGTTGACATTCAACCACTGAGCAACACAGGCCAGGCTCTCATCGATGTTTCTATCTCTCCCTTTCTCTCTCTCTAAAAACCAATAAAAACATATTTTTAAAAAGGCAGGGTAGTCTAGGTGGAAGAGGGCAAAGGGGGCTAAATAGAGATGGAAATAGACTTTATTTTGGGTGATGGCACACAATAGAGTGTGCAGATGATGTTTTATTGAGTTGTACACTTGAAACCTATATGGTTTTGTGAACCAATGTCACCCCAATGCATTCAATAAGAAACTAATTAGGGGATTAAAGCACCCCTTGCTCCACCTGATCATTTCTTAGAAAAGCTTCTTCTACCACTCACTCCAGTTAAAATATTATTCCTTGTATTTGTATGGCATTTTATACTTTCTAATATTTTCTTATATATTATTTGATCTGTGGACTATTTTTGTCCATGATTCAAAGCCAAGTTCAAATGCTATTTTCTACAAAAGGATATTTAATATTACTTCCTCTGAAAGTTGAGAAACTTTTTATGATTTATTCTTGCTATTTAACTACTTTTCTTATTTTTATTTATTTTTTTTAATAGGGGAGAGTGCGAACGCAGTCCCTTTTCTTATTTTTATTCTAATTATTTACATGCATATATCATTTATTAGATTATAAAATATTCAATGGCAAAATCTAGATAGAATTAATCAACAAATAGCATATAGTGGATAAATAATGCACAATGGAGCTGAAATTGGGTAGAAAACAAATTCTTGAAGCTTTGATAACTTTACCAAAGTCGTTTACTCTAAGTACTGGCTGACCTGGGACTTGAATTCAATTTTTCTCCTAATCCTGTACTGCCATTTTAAATTCTTCACCACCCTGCTTCCCTTATCTTGACCTCCTATTGCAAATAATATTTACCCTTCAGAATGAGGGAGATAAGCAAAGTCTGTAATAGGGAAAACACTAAGCAGCAGGTTGACTTTGACATATGGGTCCAATTTCACTAAGCATGATACGGAGGGCACAGTTAGCAGTGAAAGAACATAGGAAGGTGGGAGGAAGAGCATGATATGTGGGGTGTTGAGACCATTCCTGTTACCATGACAACAGGAATTGTTTGGGGAAGATCCAGAAAGCCATACAGAAAGGTTGGACCTCCTGTCTCCTGGCTTGGTCAACTTTGAATATGAAGTATATTCTGTTAAAATATTCTAACTTGCTCAGTAGTATAAAATGTTAGTTGCCAAATTTCCAAACCTCAGGTCAGAGGGAGCTCCCTTTCAGGTTTTAAAATTTCTGATCTCGTTGTAATGGTAATGAGGATTTTATCTTGCCTTGCAGATGCTGCCAACCCTTGAGGCCTCTCTCTGGTACCCTAAATTAGGGAAGTTTAAAGTAAATAGAGCCAGTGTAGAATAATAGAAGGAGAATTGGTCTGAAGACTATATTTTCGACTTAATTTTCTTTTAACTAGCAGTTGTACAGCCTTTACGTATATTTCTCACACATTTATGTATCTTAAAGGTAAGGATTATGGTTCGTATGTGTGTCATCTGACAATATCTATCATACAGTTCATGTTCAGTTGTGTCAAAGGGACCCCCACTGTGCTGTAACCTCCCTTCCCTGCTCAACTTCTATATGCTCTTGGTTAAGATTTTGTTTCTACCACTTCCTAACTTTGAGGCCACGAGTAAATTTTGTAACATTTGTGACTCTGAATTTGTTTCACCTTACATAAAAAATAAATAGTACTTATTTCATATTTGTATTGCACAGATCAAATAAAATAATAGGTATGAAATGTTTTATAATCTATAAAGCACTGTGGAAAATGTAAGGTGGTTTTAGTTAAGAAATGTAAAAATGCACAAATTTTTATCACATACCATTATTTAACTAGATTATGTTGTATACTAGTTTCAGGTTTGTTTATATTTAATTCATCTGGATATTTTGATTAAAGTTAACATTAGGAAAGAAAAAAAGTCCAACCTTTATCTGTGTTTGATACAAAGGCCAATAGCAATTACTTAAATGTAATTTGATTTCATTTTCTTTTGTTATCTTAGTGAATTCCCTAAAGAATATCCAGGAACAATTCAAGAAGAATGGTTCCAATGGGGGAAATACATTAAAAGCAATTAGTAAAACATAATGAGCTTAGAGAAAAGCTGAATCTATAGTCCCTCAGCCATTTCCAAATATTAACTATATACATCTGTATTCTAAATTTCCCCCCCCCAAAAAAATGGCAACAAGAATCTAGTAATCTTCTGTCGCATGCCCAGCTCTGTGCTAGATGTGTGGTATAGTGGTAGATATAAAATCCTGAAAGCCTGCTTTCCAGGAATACAGATTCTGGTTGGGTCCACAACACATAGAATAAGTAAGGTCTTTTTTGTTAGTGGGCTGGGCCTTGAAAAGTGCAGCTCAGAAAGGCAGAGAGAAAAAAGGCAGGAGGACCTTGCTTACTTTGGGATAGTAAGCATGTCAAATGGTGTGCATGGTTCTATGTAAAGCTGCTGAGGTGTGATGGAGTCAGATAATGGAAGTCCTAAAAGCCTGGTAGAGGAGACTGGATTCAATACAATAAACAATGCTGATTCATGGGTTCTTAACCAAAAACATTGATAAGAGAATAGAGTCTTAGGAAGCAATGTTCTGGGTGAATTAGAGTAGAGACTAGCATCTACTACCAAAAGTCCATTTAGCTCTCCTTGTAGGATGTGGTGGTAAACATGGAGAAGGACTATTGAAAAAATATATCGCTAAATAAAAGACAACAAGATCAATTGGGGTCAGATGGTCAGGTAATATTTTATTGAATCAGTCAGAACTCTGGCATCATAAGTAAGTTTAGTGAAAAATGTATCTGTAAGTTTAAAATAATTAAAATTAAATGGTTAGCTTATAAGGTTTAAGATATAATGAACTCACTGCAATTGACCAGTTTTCACGAGTAAGCATGTTTAAGAATCTGTCTTCTTTACACTTTCTCAGAAGTGAATGACCCATAATTATGTTAGTCTGATTAGGCTAAAATGAAAACCTCTATTGTCTCTGAAATTAAATTAAGAAAGTGACAAAGACAAACTGAATAAACCACTGACATGCAAAGACTGTAAATGAAGGAGAAGATACATGAAGATGAGAAAAAATATTGAATAAGCAATTTGATCTTAATTATTCAAGAAGATACTGTTCATATTAATAAATACATGCACGTGCCTCTTCCCTCCATTAAAATTTCTGTATGTAACCTGAAGGTATTTGGACTAGTATGATGCTAATAAGGCTGTGTGACTTTCAACAAGTTATTTGAATACTCTTAGATTTAATTTTCTCATTTACAACATAACAATGCTAAATTCTACGTACTTCACAGGGCCTTTGTAAGTGTTAAATGCAAATCAATATCAAGTTTCTAGTACATATGGAATGATAAATGTTAATACCCTTATCTTTAGACATCTTGAGGTGGTAGGTATGCTTAGTGTTGGGACTTACTTGCATTCATCTCAAGGCAGCAAAGGTTCCCCCCATCTTGCTGTGTAAGTAGTTGCTAATATGTAGAATTTAACACTGTTTCATCAACAGCTGCTTAAATAGTATCCTGGGTTTCAGTTCACATAGCTGCCTACAATTATATTGGGGTTATGTTGGGGGAAGTGATCAACAGCTACTAAATCCAATGTATAACTTGTTTTAGGGAAATACTGTATTTTTAACTTTAAATAGTTGACTTATTCATTGTAATATAAGGTGATCTGACTCTCTAGGAATAAAGTAAGCCCACTCCTAAGTATGATATAACTCCAGTTTAACTGGTTCAAAATCTACATCCCTGAGTATTTCTATAAACCTTTGATTATGGTGTTGCTTCACTTGGCAGAGCTCAAGAGAGAATGAAAGATACCACATGAGAGTTGTTGATGGCAAGAGCTGTTTATTACCATTCATCTGCAAGCTCTGTCTATGTGACCTATTCATGCATACCAGACACAGTAACACTGTTCGTTTGTCTACAGTACATGGAAAATTGATGGCATACTCATATGTTTGGAGAATTTTCCCTTTTGTTTGGATGGGTTTTCTTAGGTCCAACAAGTTCAGGATTTTATTTAAGGGAGTACAAAGGCCACCAGACTTTTTATAGGTAAAGGGCTCTATATGTTTTGCCCCTTTGCCCTTGATCAAATTTCTGGATTGATTAATTGATTAATTAGAATGTGTTTTCAAGTAGTTACAGAAAATACCAGAAAAATCACTTGCCTACAATTGAGTGCTTAGAAAATTTGGCTCTAAGGTACCATATAATTCTCCACAGTAATTGAGAAGATAATACAATGCTAAACCTACTGAGCCACTCCATTGAAATGGATTCAAATAAAAAAAATTGATTTATCACTCCAAGCTATAGAAACGTTAGTGTCAGAAACTAGACCTGCCACCCTGAGGTGACAGAATTGAGTCCTAGTATATTTAAACTAGGGGGCAGAAGTAAGAAATAGCAATAGATATTGTCAAATTAATCCACCTATATATTTTCAACTCCCCATATCCATTGATGGGACAAATATAGCTCATTTAGTCTCTGTTCCTCATATTCCAAATACCCAGGAATCTCTCTCTAACAGAATAAGCTAGATAATGAGCAAGACATTAACAAAATAACAGTCTCTAAACTGTTTCTGTAATGTGTTTGCAAATGGCAAAATATATTTTATTAGATAGCTTCAGTAGGTGTTCTGAATTGTTAATTACTTAGTCACATTTGGGAGGCTATCTTTATAATACTGGCTTTCACTTGTCAAAGGCCTGGCATTTTGGCAAAAAACACTAATTCACATTAATTTTGAGGTAGGTGAGGGTGGGGATGCCCAACCAAAATGTGATATAATTATTTCAGAACTGTTGTAAATACTCTGGAACATTTTATGAGCAGAAAAGGTGAAAAACAGAATAAAAGGGTTGAGAGTAAAAGAAAAACTGGTTGAAATAATAACATTGGAAAAATAGTTGGAGCAAAAAATGAAAAAGGGTCAGGAAGAGGAGAATAAAAATAACAATCTCCTTTGTCTCCCCCCACCCCAAAATCTTCTCATAAGTGGCAAGATGATGATGTTTGCTCTTAGTTTATAGGTAGGCCTATTAGTCTACTCATTTGATCTAAGTATATAATTGGATTTTATCTAGGTGTATGAGTTGAAGTGATTAAACAGAATATCTCTGGCACTGTGAAAAGAACAAAATGTGTACGTTGGATAATATGGGAGAGAATCCAAGATGGTTGCATAGGTAAACACCTATACTGCTGCCTCCCACAACAATTTCAAAACTACAACTAAAAGACAGAATGGACAGCATCCAGAACCACAGGAAAGTTGGCTGAGTGGAAATTCTACAACTAGAAGGAAAGAGCGGGGCTCACGGAGACCCAGAGAGCTGCAAAAAGCTGAGGTACAGAGACACGCACATGGAGAGAGTGGGTGGCAGAGTACCTGGCTCACTTTTTCTGGTGGGAGGGAGATGGAGACTCACAACATTGAACCTCTTATCCTACGGCACTGAACCCCAGGTCCAGGCGAGACTCATACGAGGGGAGTTTGGACTGTGAAAAGGGAGAAGTGCACGGAAATTTAGGGGAGTTGCGCAAGGGCAGAAGTCTGGTGGCACGCATAGCACTGGGCGCAGAAAACCAACTGTTGATTGTGCTGCTGGCTTTCACAAGTGGGCGGGAAACAGAGCCTCCCAACTGTGCCACTTCTAACTGCACTGAACCACAGTTTTGGACAAAACCCTTGGGACCCAGACTCATATGGTCCCATAGCACTGGAGAACCGTAAGGCAGCAGTCTAGAGGCACTGTGTGCATACACAGGAACTGTTCCAGCGATTTCCCAGAATCATGTGAGACCAGGGGCTGTGGGGGGTGGGGCCGACTCGAAGGCAAGGTGTTCCCTTAAGCCCTGAGACTCCACCCATCCCAAGCTCAACAGAGAGGCTTTTGCAGTTTTACAAGTCTTGTATCAGAAGGCTGAATACAACACAGAAGTTCTCCCTGCATAGTGAAAATGCAGAGACAAGGGAAGAGATAAAAAACAAAAGAAATAGAGGAAAATAAATGACTGGATATAGAGTTCAAAACCACGGTTATAAGGTTTTTAAAGAATATCCTAGAAAAGTTGGATAAATTTAGCGAGACCCAAGAGTAGAAGAAAAAGGACCAACTAGAGATGGAAAAGGACCAACTAGAAATTAAACATACACTGACTGAAATAAAAAATATTATACAGAGATCTAACAGCAGACCAGAAGAACGCAAGAATCAAGTAAAAATTTAAAATATAAAGAATCAGAAAACATTCAACTGGAAAAGCAAGAAGAAAAAAGAATCCAAAAATGTGAAGATAATGTAAGGAGCCTCTGGGACAGCTTCAAGCGTACCACCATCAGAATTATGGGGGTGTCAGAATAAGAGAGAGAGCAAGATACTGAAAACCTATTTGAAGAAATAATGACTGAAAACTTCCCACATCTGGTGAAAGAAATAGACTTACAAGTCCAGGAAGCACACAGAACCCCATATAAAAGAATCCAAAGAGGACTACACCAAGACACATCATAAATAAAATACCAAGAGCAAAAGACAAAGAGAGAATATTAAAAGCATCAAGAGAAAAACAGTTAATTACCTGCAAGGGAGAACCCATATGATTGTCAGCTGATTTCTCAACAGAAATGATGCAGGCCCGACGGGAGTGGCAAGAAATATCCAACGTGATGAATATCAAGAACCTACAACCAAGAATACTCTATCCAACAAAGCTATCATTCAGAATTGAAGGGCAGATAAAGAGCTTCACAGATAAGAAAAATCTAAAGTTCATCAACTCCAAACCAGTATTATATGAAATGCTGAAAGGCACTCTTTTAGAAGAGGAAGAAGAAAAAGGTAAAAGACAAAAAATTATGAACAACAAATACATATCTATCAACAAATGAATCTAAAAATTAAGTGAATTAAAAATTTGATCAACAGAATAAACTGGTTAATATAATAGAATCAGGAGCACAGGAAGGGAGTGGACTGATAATTCTCAGCGGGAAAGGGATGAGGGGGGTGCAGGGAGAGACTGGACAAAAATCATACACCTATGGACTCATCAATGGAGGGGGAAGGTCAGGGTAGAGGTAGGGGCAGGAGCCGGGTGGAGAGGAGCTATGGATGGGAAAAAAGAGAAACAAATGTAATAATCTGAATAATAAAGATTTAATTTTAAAAACCTCAAAATCACACATTATATCTGCAAAAAAATAAAATAAAAATAAAAAGTAATAAAAGCCTTAAAAAATGTGTATGTTCATAGCAGTACAATAAGAGATCAACCAAAAGACTTGTATACATGCATATTAGCATAACAAATGAGCATGGACACTGGGGTGATGGGGACGTGTCAATCAGGGAAAAAAGGAGACATATGTAATACTTTAAACAATAATAAATAAATAAATAAATAAATAAATAAATAAATAAAATAACTTTTAACAGCTATGTTTAGTTGAGTAACAAATTTAGACAGCAAAGTCACTGTTTTCTCCTAGTATTTCATCTATATCAAATTTTTTCCTGGCTAAAAATCATAATTATAGTTTGATTCACCACTCTCCCCCCCCCAACACACACACACACACACACACACACACACACCAGGCATCCTTCCAAGAAGTAGCCACCTTTTAGAAATCTTAATAAGAAGCTGAATAAGCATTTGGAAAACATGAAAATAGTGGATGAGCTAAAGAGTTGAAGATTTTGGAATGAAAATTTTAATAAAATTTTTCAGGTCTTGTTTCTTTTATATCTTTAGGGGCTGATGACTTTAGGGATATGACATCAAAGTTTGATTTTTCCTTGTTGCATAGCTGGGTGAAGCAATAAGCAAGACAGAAACTCATTGAGTGAAAGATAGTAAATGGAGCAGGTGATGAAAATAGGGTTTTCTCTTTCCTCAAAGAGGAGAGTGAGAGGAAGGGTATCAAAGAGTTTTGTTGTCACCTCTGGGGCAGGGGAGGGGGGACAGAAAGAACTAGTTCCTCTCCCCTCTCTCCTCACTCTCTACCTAAAAATCCAAATGGAATCTGTATACTACGTCAGGATGTTTTGATATTTGACAGCCATGGCAGGGACTCAGTTGCATGGAAGAATGCATGGTTTTTCAATTTATCTTAGACTATGTCCCCTCATGTTCTACAGCCACTACCTCCCCTCCGCCGACTCAGTAGTACTTTGCAGCCACTAAATAGAATATAGGAAGTTTTCCATTATCATTCCTTTTAGTACCACAAAATATCATAGAAATCATCAGAAAAGATGAAGGAAAGACCAGACTACTGTGTTCAGGTAATTCTCCTCTACCAACTTGTTGAGGTTTTCGAACAGCAGTTTATGTGCTCCTTTTCTTGAACAACCCCAAGGTCCTGAGTATTGCATCTTCCAATGTAAGAGTATCCTGTCAGGAATGTTGTAAAAGGTCATCTGGGATAAGGAGGGAGAAGAAGATGAGATCTACCACTTTTGGGACCTACAATGAGTCAGGTGCTATATTACCTTATATATGTAAACTGCTTAACTCTCACAGTAATACTATGATGTGACAATTACTTTTGTTTGATAGATGAGGAAACTGGAGCTTAGAGGGTTTAAATGATGTTATCAGCATCACATAGCCACTAAGTGGCAGAGCTAGAACTAGAAGTCAGCATACTAACTTCTAATTAACACTAATTAATTCATTTTCCTCCACCCCTACTTATCTCCACAGGAAGATAGCACCATTTAAATATTAGCTGTTGCCCTAACCAGTTTGGCTCAGTGGATAGAGTGTCAGCTTGCAGACTTAAGAGTCCCAGGTTTAATTCTAGTCAAGGGCATGTACCTTGGTTACAGTTGCATACCCAGTAAGGAGTATGCTGGAGGCAGCTAATAGATGTTTCTCTCTCATTGATGTTTCTAACTCTTTATCCCTCTACCTTCCTCTCTGTAAAAAATCAATAAAATATAATTTAAAATAAATAAATAAATAAATATTAGCTGTTATTATCATGTATCACTTGCCTCTGGAATCGAAGTAGCTGTAGAGAGAAAAAGAAAAAAAAGAAATTAAACTGATATTTAGTATAGGCAATGAGGGGACATCCTATCTAATAAGATAGTAATATGCAAATGATCATACCTCCACACATTCACAAGCCACACCTACTAGCCAATCAGAGAGAATATGCAAATTAACCTACCCAAGATAGCTATAGCCACAGGAGAGAGGCCTGCCTTGCCACTGGTGATGGAAGAAGCCAAGCTTTCCGCAAAGCCTAGCCTTTGGAGGTTAAGGCACAGAGTTTCAATGGCTGTGCAAGCAGAAGGCTTGGCTCTGCTCCAGATCACAAAGTTTCAATTGTAGAAAATAAATAAATCCCAGATACCAGGGCCTCTGCTTTGGTTGCTGAGGAGCGTGGCCTGCAAACCACCACTGGCCCCTCACCAAGCCACCCTATGCCCCAAGGGAACACCCACCCTGATCCAGGACACCCTTCAGGGCAAACCAGCAAGCCTCTATCCTATCTAATAAAAGAGTAATATGCAGATTGCCCATAACTCCAACACACAAGATGACTGTCCCCATGTGGACACAACATGGCCATCATAAGATAGCCAGCAGGGGAGGGCAGTTGGCAGGGACCAGGCCTGCAAAGGAGGGCAGTTGGGGATGAACAAGCCTGCAGGAGAGGGCAGTTAAGGGTGACCAGGCCAGCAGAGGAAGGAAGTTGGGGATGACCGGGCCTGCAGGGAAGAGCAGTTGGGGGTGACCAGGTTCACAGGGTAGGGCAGTTAGGGGAAAACATGCTGGCAGGGGAGCAGTTTGGCATCAATCAGGCTGGCAGAAGAGTTTTTAGGGGGAGATCAGGCTGGCAGGCAGAAGTGCTTAGAGGCAATCAGGAAGGCAGGCAGGTGAGCAGTTGGGAGCCAGCAGTCCTGGAATGTGAGAGGGATGTCCAACTTCCCATTTGGGCCTGATCTCAAGGGGTCCCAGATTGGAGAGGGATCAGGCTGTGCTGAAGGACACCCGCCCATGCACAGATTTCATGCATTGGGCCTCTAGAATAACAATAATAGGCAGCTACTTTTGGATTATAGCCATAAGGTTGATTTGGTTATGTTTAATACCACAATCCAGATTTATTGATATAAATCTGATATGTGAAATGAAGGATTTCAAACCAAGCCAACCAGTTACAGTGCTATCACCACCCCCATCATGCTGAAGCCATTCCCTAGGCCATACAGTGCCTAGGTGAGAACTAAAGATTGTTAATGGTAATGATTTACTGGGTGGCTAGGGCAAAGTACACTTATTGTCTTAGAAACTTAGAGTAGCTTTGTCCCACTAAATAAAATGTATAAAATAAACATTAAGACATTTTTATTATGATGTGCTAAAATAAATAATTTGGTAAAGGTATAAAGTACATAGATGTGGGAGATAATGGAATGTTACATACAGGACTGGGGCTGCATTTCTAATCTAACAGCAGTTTTATTCTTTTTCTCCCTGCCTATATTTCTAAATTGTTTCTTAGGAAGATACTAGTTTTGTGTATTTTTTTTTCACATTTGATTTTCATTTTAATTTTCAGGACATACTGGCACTGTCACAGTTTTTCTGCATGTTTGATTATAATATAATCTGGGCTAGAAAAATTTTCTTCTAAAGAAATTGAAGAGCACAACTGGCAATAAAATCCAGCCAAGTGAAGTGTCATGTTATCTGGCTTTCAACTCCAGGCAGAGTCCTGGATAAATGTAGCAGAACCTTCCTGGAGAAAAACTGTTTTGTTGTCATTGTTTTTGTTTTTGTTGTTTAGGTTGTGGGAAGTATTGCCAAGGTGCTAAGTTAGAGCCAAGTCACTCATCTACTTAGGCTAATTTACATATATCTTAATTGCTTTGGAAAAAGTGTCATGACTTTGGCTGAGAAAAATATATAAAGATTGGTTCTTACTATTTTTTTAACTAAAGCATTCCTTCAGTCCCCAAATCTCATCCTTTAGAGAAACACTTGGTATTTTATAAAAAGACTAGAAGCCCAGTGCACAAAATTTGTACATTGCAGGGGGTCCCCTCAGCCCAGCCTTGACCCTCTTCAATCCAGACCCCTTGGGGAATGTCCAACCACGGATTTCAGACATCACTCTCACAATCTAGGACTGCTGGCTCTTAACTGCTCACCTGCTTGCCTGATCACCCCTAACTGATCACCCCCCCTACCAGCCTAATCATCCCTAACCACCTCTGCCTGCCTTCCTTATCACCCCTACCCACCCCCCTGCCAGCTTAGTCACTCCCAACTGGCCCCCTCTGCGGGCCTGGTCGCTCCACACAACCTGATGTTTGGTTGTTACTGTGAGGGCATCATGATCAATTTACATATGACCCTTTTATTAGTATAGATGCCTCAATATGGCTTGGTAGCCATGCTCCTTGTTGCTATGGGCTCATATATAAAGTAGTACTTGGTATCATGTGAAAATGTCTTCTGTTATTGTCTTTCCAACACACATGGCTAGGTAGCTTGAGTGAGACACAATTTTAAAAGCTTTGCTGTATTTTCTTTTATGCCTTTTTATTTTTCATCTTTCTATTAAAGTTGATATTAAATATTGTTTTATATTATTTTCAGATGTACAGTATAGTGGTTAGATAATCATATAGTTTACCAAATGTATCACCAGATATTTCTAATACCCACCTGACACCATACATAATTATTATAGTACTAGAGGCCTGGTGCATGAAAACTCATGCACTAGAGGGGGTTCCTTAGCCTGGCCTGCCCCCTCTCACAGTCTGGAAGCCTTGAGGGATGGAAGGCAACCCAACAATCAGGGGAAGGTAATGCCCCAATCACACCTCTGCTGCTGCCACTGCCAGCAGCACAAGCCTCAGCTGGCCTTGGTTACCTGAGCCTTGGGTGGCCCTGGGCAGCTGGGTAGCCACTATCCAAGGCTTCCCTGCATGGCTGGGGGCCTGTGGGGACGGGGGACTTGGGAGGCAGGTGCACAGGAAGGCTGGGCCTTGCCACATCCCTGCTGCCCCAGTGGGGCTGAGGGGACTGGGAGCCACCATCTTGTGGCTGTGGGCACCACCAATGTTGCAGTGTGGCAGTCAATTAGCATATTTCCTCCTCATTGGCTGTGGGCTCTGCCATCTTGGGCTTGGCAGTCAATTAGCAAATTCCCTCCTTATTGGCTGTGGGCACTGCCATCTTTGCAATGGTGTGAGGGTAAATTATCATATTCCCTCTTTATTAGATAGGATTATTTGCTATATTCTCTGCTGTGCTTTACAGCCTGTAACTACCAATCTGTACTTCTCAATCCCTTCACTTTTTTCACCCAATCCCCCAGCCCATATTTTTATTGATTTCAGAGAAGAAAGGAGAAGAATGGAGAGATAGAAACATTAGTTATGAGAATCATTGATCAGCTACCTCCTGCACACCCCTTACTTGGGATCAAGCCCACAACCTAGGCATGTGCTCTTGACCGGAATTGAACCTTGGACCCTTCAGTCCATAGGCTGATGCTCTATCCTCTGAGCCAAACCAGAAGGGCTATTAAGTCTGTTTCTATTTTGTTTGTTTGTTTATTTTGTTCTTAGGTTCCACATGTAAGTGAAATCATATAGTATTTGACTTATTTCATTGAGCATAATATCCTTTAGCTCTACTAGTATTCATATTGTTGCAGATGCTAAGGTTTCATTCTTTTTATGGCCCAGGAATACTCCATTATATATATATATATATATATATATATATATATATATATATATATATATATATATATAAACATTTTCCTTATCCATTCATCTATTGATAGCACTTGGGGTGCTCCAAGATCTTAGCTATTATTAATAACATTGCAATGAACATAGGGGTGAATATATCCTTTCATATTATTATTTGGGTCTTCTCCAGATGTATACCGAGAAGAGGTCCATTTTTAGTTGTTTGGTGTGGGTTTTTTGTTTGTTTTGGTGTTGAGTTGTATTTTTTAAAAATAAATTTTGTATATTAATTATTTTATCAGATGTGAGTAAATTTTCTCATTCAGTGGGGGTGTCTTTTCATTTTGTGGATGGTTTCCTTTGCTGTGCAAAAACATTTTCGTTTTACATAATCCTATTTATTGATTTATTTTGTTTCTCTTGCCCAGGGAGCTATATCAGAAAATACAATGCTAAAAAATATGTCCTAGATTTTACTTCCTGTTTTCTTTTAGGAATTTTATAGTCTTGAGACTTACATTTAAATCTTTAATCCATATGTAATTTATTTTTGTCTATGGTGTAGAAGGTGGTCTAGTTTCTTTCTTTTTTTTTTTTTTTGCATGTATCTGCCCACATATCTCAACACCATTTATTAAAGAGACTGTCTTGACCTCATTGTGTGTTCTTGCCTCTTTTGTCCTATATGAATTTTCCACATAAGTGTGAGTTTATATTGGGCTCTCCAGTCTGCCACATTGATCTATATGTTTGTTTTGATGCAAGTACCATTCTGATTTGATTGCTATAGCCTTGAAATATAGTCTGTTTTTTTCTCCTTTCACAAAATGGCTATAGCTATTTGGGGTTTTTGTGATTCCATATAATTTTTTTTTGGATTATTTTTCTAGTTCTGTGAAAAACACCATTGGTATTTTAATACGAATTGTGTCAAACCTATAGATTGATTTGGGTAATACATTTTAACAACGTTAATTCTTCTTACACATGAGCATGGTTTCTGCCTCCATTTACTTGTATCTTCTTTAATTTCTTTCATCAATA